>JAHBCN010005090.1:0-58464 GCA_019359885.1 Listronotus oregonensis
TTGTATTTAAAAGAATATTTAAGTATTGATGACTTAAAATTTGAAATAAGTAAGCTAATATTATAAATTACAGTGAATAATTAAAATAAAGGACAATTAAGTTGTGGTAAAGTTATTTTAAGTGAAAATTTATAAATCCTTGTAACAAACTGAAAAAGTTTGTTACAGTAGAAGTCATAATAAATGAAGTCTAGGTTTTAAAACAATCATAACAGAACAATATTTTGTTAGCACAACGAAAGCAAATAAAAACGGCACTCAAGAAACACGCCCAACTAACAAAATCATAAAACAAAATCACCTTAATGCCGCTTAAATGACAAGCAAAACAGAGAGTGTGACAGAGAGTCGTTTTGACCGATACCGGATCGTGACGTCACAGCAACCTATCCTTGTTTGCGAGCTGCGTTTTGGCGCGGAGAAAATTATTTTAAATTTCAACATTTTTTTATAGAACAACAGTAAGTTGAATATTAGAAAAATATATGGCAATTGATACTTTATAGTTTTAGAAACTTTATAAGTAAAAAATAAAAAATGTGCAACTTCCTCATTGGATAATCTTAAACTAAGCTCTTATTAAACTTAAAATCGTGACTTTAATAAAAGATAAGTAGAATTTTTAAATGTAAATAATACCATTGTAATTACGTAATACAAAAAAACCTAGAATCAGTATGACTCATGCAAGATAAAATTGACAGGAGCATGCAATAAAATCATCATTTCAAATCGTTTCTTTAATTACTTTAGTATTGTAGACAACTAAAAACATAAAACCCAACATGGGGAATAATTGTAAACATTTCAATGGTGGTTTATTTTAAAATATTATTTTAATTACTTAACTTGAAAACAAGAATATTAGAAACGTTATTAGGAAAACTAATAAAACTTCTGCACATCTAAGTTTCTCTAATCTCGTTCAGGTTAAGAATAAAGGATAGTTTGCTACGTTTATCTTTGTAAAATACTTGGTTTATAAATTTGCTGCTGGAAAATAAAAAGCTTGCAAGCGAAACTGCACAAATAAAATAAATGTTCTTCAGAAAGTAATCGAAATTACTTAGAAGTTATTTATTTTTGAAAGGCATTGTTGTTTAGGCCTTAAAAGCCCTAAACAACAAATTTTGGAATAGTTTTGACAAACGTGTTTTATTTTATTTTTTAACCATTCGTAATGCAAACATTTCTTTAAATGTCTTTTGTCCGAAGAAAGTATTTGTTACGATGTAGTAACAATTTTTTTTTATTTTTGCAAATGTAACAGAAAAACTATTAAATAAATTAAAAATGATTTATAAATAAAACAAAAATATATTTTTGGCGACATAGCAGATTATTTTTGTTTTAAAACGTTCTATTCCCCAGTAAGAATTATATTAAATGTATTAATTTCTAGACCTAATACTTTTTATAAAATAAAGTTTTTTATCGGAAATAAAACTGTAATTACACTTACCATACACATTTTTAACTATTATGTATATAGCAGAACTAAATATACAGGGTGTTCCAAACAAGTTGTGCTAAAGTAGAGAGGGTTATGGGAGACATTATTTTTGCATAGAAACTCCTAGTCAAAAATAAGCCGTTTTGGCTCCAGAGTCATATTTGCTTAAAAGTCTAATGAAGTTCCAATAAAGAATAATAAAAATAGGATAGGAAGTAATACACAGTTTTTTGTGTCTTGATACTTGCCTATCCGCATTGCATTACTAAACTCGATGATATTGCCAATTTTAGTTAAGACAGCAGCTACAGTGCTTCATATTCGATTTTTTTGCAATAAAGTTTTACGATTAAACTATAAAAATGGTTAATTTCACGTTTAAAAAGTATCAGCTATGCATCTTATTTATAGCGAGGCAAAATTCAATACTATAGAAGGTGAGCGGCTTTATACTGAGCGATTTTCTAACCTCCGACATCCTTTTCAAAACACATTTGCAGCAGTCCATCGTCGATTACGGGAAACAGGCAGTTTTAAACCATTAGGAGATACCGGATATCCATGAACTGCACGAACAGATGCCTTTTAGAAAGAGGTTTTAGAAAGAATTGCTGTACAACCTAGCACCTGCAGGCGTGCAATAGCGAATCAAATAAATGCTGCCCACCAAACAGTGTGACAACTACTTCACGAGCAGCTATTGCACCCTTACTGCCTTTAAAAAGTGCAGCCACTGGGTTCGCTAGATAACTAGCTGCGAGTAGATTCTTGTCTATGATTTTTGCAGCGTATCGCATTTCAACCGAATTTTGGTGCGATCATCCTACTTTAACATTCGCAAGAATCTCATATGGGATGATGACAATTCTCACGCAGCATGAGTAAGTGCTTACCATTAGCAATTTGCGATTAACATGTGGGCTGGTGTTGTTGCAAACTTTTTAATTGGGCCCTACCTGCTTTCTGCTACCACTTCGGCTAACTGGTAACATCTACTTACAATTTATGCAAAATGTATTTTCTCAGCTATTGGAAAATGACCACGTTCCTACAGGTATACGATCTAGAATGTGGTTCCAACGGAGCGGTGCACTAAAACATTATTCCCAAATTGTACAGGATTACCCAAACCAATAATTTCCTGTTCGATGAATCAAAAGAGAAGAAGCCATCAGGTGACCAAAGCGAAGTCCCGACTTAACTCCATTGGATTTTTTCCTCTGGGGTTACATGAATTTGGTAGTGTATAAAACTTCTTAAAACACTCAAGAAGACTTATTAGAAAGAGTTATGGTAGCCTCCCTTTACATACAGCGAGATCTGCACATATTATAACAGGTACGCGATTTCATGAAGAATCAAATTATGTACTCAAGTTGGAGGTCGTCATTTTAAAACCCCATTGTATTTTTTGTATTATTTGCAATAATAACAAAAACTTTTTAAGCAAAAATGACTCTGAAGCCAAAACGGCTCATTATTCATAAAGGGTTTCAAAAATTTTTCACTACAATATCCTTCATCAACCTTTTTGGTACACCCTGTATTCTATCAGTGTTTTACTGGTAATAAAAAATATGCTTTCACTCAAAACCCACATCAAATTTTTGACTCATAGTGCGTATACTAGAACAACCTATCGCACCTGTTTTTAAAGGGGACACAAATAAAAAATGTCATTTTTTAGTAGAGCCAAAGGCAAATAAACTTTATTTTAAAGTTTTAATAATCAAAACTTTGTGTTAGGCTTTTGTCGCGTCTAAATTATAAAAGTAACTTAAATTTGGTTTTATTCTGAAGTTCAGAAGAACATAGATTTATAATAATATTATTTTTAGGTTATGCCATTACACACATTAGTTGTTTTTGTCCTAGTTCAGATCATAGCAGTTTCTTGGGATTTACATATATAATTTATTGGCAACCTGACACATATTTATTTTGAATTGGCTAAAAATAACTTTTTGAACTTAGATAATGCCTTTGCCAAATATTCTTTTTCTAACAGGACTGAAAGCATTTGAAATTAAAATAAAGGAGGTTGACGTCAAAATAACCACAACTAACCACACATTATATATATATATATATATATATATATATATATATATATATATATATATATATATATATATATATATATATATATATATATATATATATATATATATATATATATATATATATATATTTTATATATATATATATATATATATATATATATATATATATATATATATATATATATATATATATATATATATATATATATATATATATATATATATATATATATATATATATATATATATTATATATATATATATATATATATAATGCCTCGCTGACACAAGCCACTGCGGCTCAGTTGCAATATTAAATCTTGAATGGAAGCGCATTGAATGGAATAGCAAGCTAAGGGCCGTATTTATAGTCGATACTCAAGTAGATTCTTAAGAGTGCCTCATTTAAGGTAACCTCAACCCTTAGTTTGGTTTCGTTTTATAGTTGCTTTTTATACCGCACTTGAGTAAGGAAACTCTTAAGTATTAATACATCTGGCAACAACGAATTTTCTGTCAAAAATGTTGACATTCCTTTAATTTTATAAGTTTATAGGTCGTGCGGGTTTGTGAAAATTTGTTTTTATTTCGTTTTATTTTAAAAATCTGGGGCCTGTTTTATAAAAATATTGTTTTAGAACGATTAGTATAATTATTAGTTATTACTTAGTTCAAATAAAATACTTATAAAAGCCATATTTTCTCATAAAAATTGCTCTTCTATTTTATTTTATTTTTTTGATTAACGGGTTAAAAATGGCTCAAAATAGAAAGTTTTACTCTAAAAGGGAGAAGTTAATACTACTGAGTCTAGTTGAATATTACAAAGGAGTTATAGAATGTAAAAAAAATGAAACAATAATTAAAAAAAGGCAGGAGACAAGTCAAAGGGTTTTTGGGAATTCTCTGAACAATAACGTATTCCTTAAGTACTCTATTAATAAAGTCGGAAAAATCGTTTAAATCCATGTTATTATTCACATATAATGTATTCTAACACAAGAAAATCAAACTAACTTGAAATTCTAACCTTAAAGACTAAGGCTAAGGGTTACTTAAGTGACATCCTGGCCTCCCTTAAACCTAAGTACGCCTTGAGGCTCACTTATATGACTATAAAACAGAAAATAATACAGAGGCCACCCTTAAGTGATGAGGGAGTCTCAAGTGTCGACTATAAATATGGCCCTAAGCTAATTTGAATATTGATACACTTTGGCTTTTTAATCACTCTATAAATATAATTTCCATTTGTTTATTTAAAAAGTAGAATACTCAAAATAAGACAAGAAACTCTAACTTGAACGAGACTCTACGTGACCAAATATTCATGACAATTCCATACATTAAAGGAACTTCGAAAAAGATCCGCAGAATCGCGAATAAGTACAATATTAAAACGGCATTTAAATCCCAAACTACTCTAAGAATTATCCTCACCAAGACGAGACCAGACAATAATGTTTCAAACAATGACTGTATCTACCAAATTCCCTGTGAATGTGGTGAGGTATACATCGGGGAAACAAAGAGACCTCTCGAAGTAAGAGTTAAAGAACACAAAAAACATACGGAATGAGGTGAAACGTCGAAGTCAGGGATTGCCGAACACGCTTGGTCAAAACAACACCGCATACAATGGTCGGAAGCAAAAACCATTCAAAAAGAAACCTACTGGAAGAAAAGAAAATTTAAAGAAGCTGCAATTATTGTAAACAACCCTAATGTATTTAGCAAACCTAGTGTAGAAATTCCGAATATCTGGCTGCCGTTGCTGAACCGTGAAAAGTCGGTCAAGCTTCGGTGAACAAGGGATAGTATATAAGTCGTAGCTTTTAGGAATAGCTTTTAGTTATCACTTGAAAACGGTTGGAGATACATCACTAACCGAAACGTTGTGTAACAATTAACAAATAAAGACAATGGAGGTCCAAGATTTTAGTGTTATAGAATACTCGTACTATAATCTGTTTATTTTTGTTTTACAAAAACACCCGCACAAAAAGTGTATTACTGTGGTTTCAAGTCAGTAATCATGGTTTCAACGACAAAACAATATTTTACAATGGTTTAAAAAGTCGGTAATTAGGATTACTTACAGGCTGTTTTTTAAACGATAAAGTACATATTTTAGTGTTTTAAGCTGTTTTTTGTGCATTTTTTTGTGTCAACCGCAATGGATTTTAATGATGTAATTAACCTTTACATATGTTATGTACCAATTTTTTAAGAGATTCAATGCAATAAAAAAGTGCGATGAATATTATGTTTTCTCTTTGAATTGAATAAAGTACAGGTATCCTCACGTAGACATCATGAAGGTCGGTCGCTCTGTGTATATTGTGGTTTTTTGGCATTTTTTGATAATTTTTATTTGTAAACTTGTATCACTAGAAGTTAATAATTTTAGGAATCTATAATTTATATTACGTGTTTTATTTTTTTCCGCAAACTTTATTCTTGTAAATGTGTACACATTAACAATAAATAGTACAAACTAGCAAAGTCAGTTTCTGGCTTTAAATGGAAGGGAAGGAGCTATCGCGACAGAACCTTTAAAAATAATTGATCAAGGGTTCAAGACAACATAGTGGGACTAGAAATATCTGGATTAGGGCAGCCCGAGGATAATTGGGGCTGATAAAGAAAGCGACATGTCCCGCGTTGTGTCGGTGTTAGAAATAAGTTAAGAATGTTTTGTTTAAATCAGGAAGAACTTATAAAGGCAGTAAGCTTTTTTTCTGATAAAATTGCTGACTTCCAAAGATACCTTGCTCAGGTGACCAGCAATACAAGTTTAAGTCTTAATTAGGGAGATAACACTGTTACATGAAAAGATCAATGATGCTGAACAATTTTCAATAAAAAATTATCGAAATTTAAGGAATTCCTAAGAGAAAGATTGAACATCTTTATACAATACTAAACACTGTTACCCCAGTTTCTTGGGAGTGGACACTGATGGTTCAGTTGATTTTGTACACAAAGTCCAGTCTTTTAACCAGAACATATCAAGAAATACTGTTGTTAATTTTAACTACAAAAATATTAAAGATCGCATTTTGGATGCTGCTGAGGCAAAACTAAAGGACTAAAGATAAATGGTTTTCCTTAGATTTTTATAAAGAAGCATCTCACACTTTAGAACAAGTTTTTATTTAGAAAACCTTGCAAAATTTGCTAAGAGAAATTTTTGCAAATTTGTTTGGGTAAAAAACGCCAGAATTATTGTTTATAAAAATAAAAACTCACGGGTAAAACCAATTCAAGGCAGACACAGCCTAGCTGGGTTATAAAGCTTCAATTAGTGTAAGTAATATTTATGTAAAAATAATGTGTTTACCACGACGCGGCGTACTTAGTTTTCTATCAAAATATTCACTAATTCAACACATTTAAATGCTGATATGTATATTTTAGCGGAAAATATTATTAATGGCAGTATTATGAGTACGAAAATACTTAATTCCATGCTAAATAGCGTTTTTCGACGCGATCCTGAAAAGTTTTTAAGCCTCAGGGATAATGGAGGTGAAGTGTTGATCGCAGTGTGCAGGGAGTTTGTAGACCACCAGCGTGTAAAAGGGCAGAGCAGGTTAAAGAATGTTTGGGTCTTTTTTCAGAGGTTTGCAAGTGGAAGAAGAAATATATATATATATATATATATATATATATATATATATATATATATATATATATATATATATATATATATATATATATATATATATATATATATATATATATATATACATATCTGTGTGTTTTATTTGCCACCCAAGGACGAATTTGCACTTACGAATTTCAGATTTACTTGCGTAGATAGACCGACATGCAGGTGTGGAAAGAAATTAATTTATCAGTAATATTCTTTATGTGTTTAATTTGTCACCAATAGATTTTTTGTTGTAGGGAAGAAAAAATTAAATGCGCATCGAGAAGTCAATCAGAAAAAAGTAAGTGGTAAAATGCATTCGATTAAGCCTGAAAAAAACATACTTAAGCAGGATTCATATTCCGTCGCAAAATTAAAGAGCTTGTAAAGTAATTAAGCAAAAAAGAGGATTTTCTGATTTGTGGCAAAATTAGCGTTTACATCAAGTATATAGTATTATAGCCCAGTAAATAAGGCGAAAAATGTGGAAAAGTTGATAAAAAGTTTTGATTTGATTTTTTTTTGTTTTTACGTGTTCTGTGGACCACTCATCACCACTAAAATCTGCATTGCAATGAAAAATAAAAAAATTAGGGTAGTTTTTCCACCCCTAAATAATCTCCACTAGTAAAACTGATAATTTTTTTTTATTTAAAGTTTCACCTTAGAAATCGCCTTTGGGGGGGTTTTTGGGGTCGCTGATTATGAATTCGCGCCCAAAAATCGTGTAATGGTGATTGCACCTCATCAAAACCACCCCTAGGAGATACAGAAATTAGGAAATTTTAAAAATTTAAAGTTTTACCTCGGAAATCCTTTATACGGGATTTTTAGGGTTGCTGATGGCGATTCCGTGGCCAAAATCATGGAAGGGTAGTAAGACCTTGTCAAAACCACCCCTAGAGTGACAGAAATGGAGATATTTTTAAATTTCAAAATTTCACTTCGAAAATCGCTTTTCGTGGGTTTTCGGGGTCGCTGGTTGCGAATCCGCGGCCAAAAATCATGTAAGGGTGGTTGCACCCCATCAAAACCACCCCTAGAAGTGACAGACATATAGAAATTTAAAAAATTTAAAATTTTACCTCCGGATTGGCTCTCGGGGGTTCTAGGGGTCGCTGAATACAAATTACGGCCAAAAATCATGTGAGGGTGGTTGCACCTAATAAAACCACCCCTAAGAGTAATAGAAATAGGAAACTTTTGAAAATTTTACCTCTGGATTAGCTCTCGGGAGTTTTCGGGGTCGCTGATTACGAAACCGCCGCCGAAAATCGTGTGAGGGTGGTTGCACCCCATCAAAACCACCCCTAGGAATACCGAAATGAGGAAATTTTAAAAATTCTAAAGCGACCCCGAAAACCTTCAAAAAGCGATTTCCGAGGTAAAATTTTGATTCTTAATTTTTTTTTTCATTTCTGTAATTTCTGGGGGTGGTTTTAATAGGGTAAAACCACACTAATTTGATTTTTGACCGCCGATTTGTAATCAGCGGCTCCAAAAAGCCTTGAAAAACGATTTCAAAAGTAAAATTTTGAATTTTTAAAATTTCCCCGTTTTGTGACTCCTATGAGTGGTTTTAATGGGGTACAATCACTCTCACTCGATTTTTGACCACCGATTCAAAATCAGCGACCCTGGAAACCCCCGAGAGACAGTTTCCGAGAAAAATTTTAAATTTTAAAAGTTTCCCCATTTCTGTAACTTCAAGGTATGGTTTTAAAGGAAGTGCAACCATCCTTACTTGATTTTTGACCAAGGATTCGTAATCGGCGACCCCGATAGAGGCTTCTTAAGGTAAAATTTTGACTTTTTAAAATCTCCCCATTTCTGTAACCCCTAGGGGTGGTTTTGATGTGGTGCAACCGCCCTTACACAATTTTTGACCGCGAATTCCTAATCGGCGATCCCAAAAACCTCTAAGGGACCATTTCCGAGGCGAAATTTAAAATTTTGAATTTTTTTTTATCATTTTACTATTAAAAATTATTTGGGGTGGGAAAACTACCCTAATTTTTTCATTTTTTATTGCAAGGCAGATGTTAGTGGTGATGAATGTTCCCGTGGGTCTACAAAATACGTACAAACAAAATATTTTAAAATCGGAGCTGTTTAATAACTTTTCCACATTATACAGTATGTTCTGGCCTATTAAGTTTGAGGGTTTTTTTGTACTTTTCATTTTATTTTTTTTACCTATTTATTGTAGATGTAAATGAAAATACTTCGGCCTAATATAATTATAAGAAAAGACCCAAATGAAAACTTTCAATAATAACAAATATGATAGGCAAAAATAGCCGATCTTTACCCACCTTCTTTAGCGAAAACTTTCCCTTAATGCCACTTAAGTAAGTTTACAATTTTTACTCAATTTATTTTACACAAGGATTTTGTGGTTTTATTATATTAAAGTTTTTTCATAACACCCTGTTATGAAAAAACTGGTTATTCCTGGTTATATTATTGTGCCTATAGCAAACATTTTACGACTTTTTCCTGATCATTTATAGTCCGAGATATTTTAAGGTCAAATATGCCAAATAATAATTTTACAGATTTGACCACGGATTCGTATTCAGCTACCTTAAAAAATAATTTTGCAGATTTGTCCTTGAAATGTACTTGACCCTGACCTGATGGGGTCAAACTGAGCCCGGATTCGGGTTTAGCAACCCTAAAAACATAAATATACCATGGTCAAGTCTTTCAGACTTTCAATTTTTTTGTAGGAAAAATAACAAAAGATAGCCATCTTATAAAAACCTAATATTTTAGTATCGATGTTTAAAATAATAAATCTCTAAAACATTACGAGAATATTAACATAATACATACCTAAAATACATTGTTTATACCTTTTATTTTGAAAACGAGCTAAATAAGGTTTAATTAAAAAAAGACATTTTATAGGCATTATAAAATTGAATAATGTACGCATATTAGTGGTTATTTAATAGTTTTGTAAAATGTCTTTTAAGGGGGTATTATGGTATAAAACTTTTTTAAATAATAATATTTTGGTTTGAAATTATAGACTAACTAATAAATTAAAAAAAAGCAAAAAAAGTAAAAAAAACAAGTAAATGCTCCAAACTTCCGCACTATTACCTAAACTTTTGTTTTCTTTGTCCATGTAATCCTATTCCGGCAGAAAGAAAAGCTAGTAGTTTGTTAGGTTTCTGCTAGTTAAGTTCTAAGTTAATAAATTTTCCGGTTGGAACTAGTGTGTTTGCAGTTAGAACTGTTTGCGATATCAAGAATGTTTTCTTGGCAAGGCATAAATATTAGTTTTTATAAATTTAGTATTGGAACTCGGCCCAACAGGATTTTTAATTAAAAAAATCTACTAAATCTAATGCATTTTTTATTAAGGTAATACAAGGAAACATATTTTCTTATTAAAAAAGTTAGTTAGTAAAAAGTGTCCAAATTAAATATCAATGTTTTTTTTTAATGCTCCGTAAAAACCGTATGATTTTATGTATCTATCGGTACCTATATGTGTCTACTTTTATGTTTGTGTAACGGCCCAGAAGCTGCCACTATCGACTACTGTTAAAGCTGACACATCAACTTAAAGACATATAAAAATATAAGAACCACTTTTTATTTTTTTTAATAACTAAGTATTTATTTTTCTTATCATATTTTAAAGTATAAATAAAACAGTATTTAAATAATATATAAAAACATTTTTTATTTGGGTACCTAAGTCCATAATTTCTTTGGTACTGCTAACTTTGAAACATATATAAGATAGATCAACGAGATTTCTATAGAGCTTTTATTAAAAATGTGCTTAGATAATACCACAAAAATTAAAAAAACTATCTATTAACAATTTGTATAAATTAATGTTGTTAATCAACATATTTCTAAAACTTAAAAAAATAAATTTGTACAGGCTGAAAGGAGTACGACTTAATTATGTTTGGTTTTAAACCTATTAAACAAATTATGGGAATACCTTATTATAAACGAAATTATTTAACAATCAACTTCAAATGTTTTTTCATTTCTTTACTATAAGCAAATTGTGTACAGAAAACTTAAATATTATTATAATAACAAAATAGCTTTTAAGTAGGTATAATTTGGCACATTTTTTTAGAATGTGTTTACATCTATAGAAATCTTCGTTGTCACTGTCAAAACTTGGATACTTGGTGATGAAACAGGTTACTTGATAAACATTTTCTTGCTAACCACATAGTGAATGATAAAAATGAATTGGACTAAACTATGATTAATGCCACGGGTAAAAATAGCTTCAAGAACAAAAAGGCCAAGTGTAATTCGTCCTTGTTTGTATAAATAAAAATAGAATTTAATTAAAAAAAAAACGCTACCATTATGAAAAATTTACCTTTTTAAAAAATAACTATAAATATATGTTAAAGAAATCTATTGTCTTACCTTGTTTGGTGCGTCTAAAACTAGTTAAGGTGATAAAAGATCCAAAAGATTACCTGAAAATAAAAATAAATCTATAGCGTCATTTTTTTAATGCCATTTATAGTGTATAAAGTGTTAAACAAGGGGGCGACTTTGGAAAATTAGACTAAAATAATAATAAACTAAGGTCTGCAAAAACTTCCAATTGACATTTTTGGCTAAAATGAAATTTACATGATATTATTTTAAAGTGGCAGTTGCGCATAAGTTGGTAAATTCTTCTACACGCTAGAAAATTTTATAACCCTAAAATTAGTTTGACATAATATCTCCCACTGTATGCAGCTTTTAAAGGCCTTAATTTGTCCTAACTACACACAGTATCACAAAGTATTTTTACAGAAGATTTAAAGAAAAATATAGCTATATATAAGCTAAAGAAGGATCAGTGCAATGTATGTTATGCCTGTGAGAACCAAAGAAATGCCAATTATTAACGAATTTCCGAGTCTGCATATTAAAGGGTGCAAAATTGCAGCTTACCAAATGGAATCATCTTCAAGAAATGAAGATAGTATTACCCAGAGTTGTCCATCATTTTTATGATAATGTATTTTAGTGATTTTGGTCATAAATTTTATCTACCATAATGTCCCATCAAAAGCATATATGTTAAATAAGGTCCAAGTTCCTATTCAAAAATTTCGGACCTTTAAAATAAGACCAAGTTTTTTTTTGACTTGAAAACTGTTTTACTGATTGGACTGTATTATTAAATGTTTTATTTTCATTAATACAGGGAGGTTTTTATTATTATTACAGACATCTTGCGAAGTCAAAAAAGAACATGCTCTAATTTTAGATGTCAGTACTTTAAGAGGCCGAGATTTTTGGATAGAAACTTGGCCCTTATTTTACATAAGTGTTTCGGGTCCGATCTCTTTTCTTTTGTCGGAGTTTAATAAATGGAAAAAAATGATTTAGGAGAAATGATAATTCTTCTTCAATATGAGTTTCTTACCAGTTTTACTTATAAGGAAAGACAAGTTCTTCAATCCTGGATTTATTTAAAGTTATTTTTCCGAAAAGAATGGGGTTTGGGGTTTGACAGGTAAAATTTACCAATTTTTTTAGTAAATAAAATCGTGCCTGCTTTTTGATTTCTTGGACAAATTTGACAACAGAAACGATATTACCGTCCCTATTTCGTTCCGAGAAAAAATGTGCAGTTTTCAGAATTTTTCATTTACTAGTTTTCTAAAATCTACTTACATACCAAATTGTAAGCTTCTACTTACTCGGAAGGTGCCCCACAATTTTAATAAGTCAATGAGTTAGTCAGTCAATTAGTCAGAGAGTTAGTGAAGAGCAAAACAAGACCAAGACCAAGACCGGGATAGTCTTGGTCTTGGTATTGCTGCATGAGTCTTACTGGTCTTGCTTTTTTTTTGAAGTAATATTTTAAACTAAGCAATCTTAAATTAATACCCAAAAATAAATCAAAATAAAAGATTACATTTTTGCTTTAGAATTTTAAAATATACCAATGTTAACCTTACACGTACATTCAAATTATTTGATTAAAAGCATATTTTAAATGTAGAATTCTATTTTTTTACAGCGCTCCATTGTTAGTTGAATTAAGACACAACCTGTTTTCATACATTTTGTGGCATATAGAAACAGTTTGGTAATAAGAATTATTTAAATTTTCTTTAGAGAAGCATATAAAATTAAAGCAAATTCAAAACTGTACTGTGTAAGCAAAAAAAAATTATCCAAGAAACTTTTTAGTTCATATAAACTTTTTATCTTTAAATTAGTCAAACATTTGCCGTAAAAAATTGTACAAATACTTTAAATACATTTTGCGTATACAAGGTGGTTCAATAGTGTGACAAAGCTCGATATCTCCGAAACCGTTCATAATAGTGAAAAACTGATCATACAAAAATTATAGAAAAAAGTGCGTAAAATGTGAAATTATTTTCTATTCCAGAATTTTTTGAAGAATCAACTGCCACGCAAAAAACTCCCACATTTTAACCTTTAAAACTTAATTAAAAAATGTATTAAATTTATAATTTTAAAAAAATCGTTACCCTATATATTATGCCTGGAATTATTGAACTGTTATATAGGAACAGTGTCGACGTAGATGGTTTTAAAATTTTATTTTCTGTTTTGAAAAAAATGACGTGATCATTATTTTTGTGGCATTGTTTTGACTTTTCCGTCTAAACCAAAAGTGATATTTTAGTTTTATTTATTTAAAAATTATTTCTATATGACATGACGAATATATTTATATATTTTTTTTAATTTTGGAAAGCAATCTAATGGTGCTATTTCTTACAGTGTGGAACAAAAACTATGTATATCTGGATTTTGAAAATTTTTGATCCACCCTGTAAGTGGCATCACCAGATAGCTAATTTAAAAAAGAACATAAGAAATATCAAAGTAGTTTTAAGCTTCTATAACTTTGGTACCCCTAGTTTTTTTCTGTCGTGAACGGTTTCAGAGATATCGAGCTTTGTCGGACAATTCAATATTTCTGAAAAGAACAAAGTGATTGATTTTATTATTCTTTTATTAAAGAAACAGGCTACTTATAAAACAATTGCCTTTTGTGGCAGTTCTCAACCCATTTTTTTGTCTGGTCTTGGTCTTGTGTAGTCTTGCACTCCTCGGCCTTGGTCCTGTTCATGGTCTTGGTCTTGCAAGCAAAAAGGTGGTCTTGGTCATAGTCTTGCTGCAAGTCCAAGACCAAGACCGCAAGACCGGTATCGATCATCATTACAGACAGTCAATCAGTGGGTCAGTAGCAAAATGTGCGATTTCCAAAATCAAATATCTGAGGAACAACTTAACATAGTTCTACAAAAGGTAAAAAAAAATCAAACTCCTACGTTAAAAACGTTTATTTCTTCTTTCTGGGAAATTAAAGGCAAAATAGATAGAGGAGATATTGCAAGCTTGACGTATTCAACTTTTAATTTTAAAATAAATATACTTCATGTGTAAAGCATATCCTAATAGAAAATATTTTACTATTTTTTTTTTAGTTAAAATTATTTTTGTGCAATTTCTTGTTTTTTTATTGTGTAGCATGCCATAAACTGTAACTTCTGATTGGACGGCAAATAATACTAAGATTTGATTGCTAGAGAGTTAATTTTAATTTTACTTTAATAGACTTTGAAATTAATTGATTTCCTATTTATAAGTTATCTTTTTTATGTATTTAAGCAAGATTTACATGAATATTAAACGACACAAATTAGCTTGCTGTTAATCACTCTGCCTCTGCCTCTTAGACATATATACTTTGGTCAAATCAATTAAGAATAACATAGAAAAATCATTATGAGCCTGTTTTGCATAAGAATTATGTTTTTTTTACTAAGGGTATGAAATAAAACATCCAAAATTTCAGAATTTTTTGTAACGGTGGTTTTTATTAAATTTGTGAAAAAGCCAAAAAATATATAATTAAAATTGCAGATTACCATTTAAATGATATTTTTAGGACTTTTTTCCTTTATGGGGGTGATAATTCACAACAGGTTTCATTTTAATGCTGCCAGTAATGTGTCTGCTGGGCGTTCCTTAAGGAATATCCACAATTCAGCCGCTTACGTTTAGAAGGTTCCTTTAATATAAGAAAGATTCGGGTGTAGTTTGTATACTCTAATATGTTTGGTGTGATAAAGTGTACTTGATCCTTAAAAATATATAAACAAAAATAAAACATTTTAGTCCAAGTAGATAGAAACTACTTAGTTTGTTAGGTCTTGTTTACTTTGGTACATATTCATATTTAGATAAAACCAATTACGTAATTAAAAACTAAACTTTGGATTTTCCTTTTGTGCATGAACATTACATGAAAATGACATTAATTTAATTTGTTTTTACTTTATTTTTTAAATAAAGTTGTTTTGATGGTGATTTCCTGACTAACCGTAGAGCATGTAACATGCAGCACAGGCTGGGTGCACTTAAAACAGGGGGAGCACACCTAATAAAACATAAAAATTGAAAAACCTTAATTTACTTATAATACGGGTAAACCTGTAAAAAAACGCCTTAAGAATAATTATTATTATATCCAGACAATGCTCTTACTTGTTAAAAAATATTAAATTGAAATAAATACTTAGTTCGGAAAAAATTTTAAGCAAAAATCAGAGGGAGCATTAATTTTGGTTTTCGAGGATTGTTTAAAGTTGATTATGATTATGGTTTTTTAAAATTTTAATATAAAAAAATGATTCTCCTTTTTATTTTTAATTTTAATTTTTTTTAGGAAATTATTTTTTAAAAGACATTTTAAGCTTAAAATAATTATCAAAATTAATTTGTATTTTAATCTCACCAAAAAAATAATGCACGAATTTAGTTAAAAACTGGTGTACAAATCCCTTGTTACATTACGAAGGCCAAGTATGAGAATTTTCTTTAACATTTTTCGACAGGAAGTTTTTTTTTTAATTTTAGGAAAAAACACATGTTTGCCCTTGCTAATGTTCCAAAGAATTGGTATACCAATTTTGAATTTATTTAATTTAAAATTAAATAAGTAAAATGTAAATAATAGTTGATCTTAGCTGCCTCTTACAGAAAAACCTGTTTCTGCAATTTCCCGACGATCCACTTAATAATTTGTCAAATGTATGTATAGATTCTAATTTTACAATAAATTTTACATTGATTACCCGGTGCCAAATCTTTATTTTGTTGTCAAAATATCAAACTATTGTAAAAAATCCAATTACTATTATAGAAAAAAAAACTTTAAAAAATTTGTAGGACCAGCTCTGCCTAACACTATTTTTGTAGGAGAGTTTATTTTTTTTCATGGAATAAACTTACCTACCAGCTGCTATTTTTGTCCTACTATTAGTAATGAGTACAGTAGCAACCCTGAAATTGACATATTTAGGTTGTAGGACTACAAAATCCTATTGACCTATTTGTAGGACAATACTGTAATTATTTAATTTAACAATATTTAAAAATCAGCTTGTTAGTGATGACGTTATACCTATATGTTTTTTCGGCGTGTTTGACGTGGAGGACTCGGTATACCCATCATAATTTTTGTAGGAAAATAATTGTTTTTTTTCTTTTTATAAAATTTTTAACAAATATGTTAGAATCAACCTGTTAGGTATAAATTTTGCAACACCTGAAAAATCGGTATGTTTGGAGGTTTCTCAGAAGTAGTCCTCTCACGGTCCAATGTTGCTGCAGTCAGAATTTGGCCGACTCGTCAAAACAAAGCCACTCACAAAAATTTGGCTTGTTATAAATCATTAAAAAAAGCACACAGGATCCCGGTCTAATATTTTATTGCTAAATGCGAAACACAACTTGAAAAAGCTAGTCTTTTCGAAACAAATATTATTCAAGAAAATTATTCCACGGCTTTAAGTAAATAAAACTAAAGATATAAAAAAATCTTTATTTTAATTTCCCCCTCTTCTGGGGTTATCAATAATTAAGTAGTGCCTGTATTTTAAATTTCCAACTTACGGTAATGATTATTTTGCAATATGAATTTTGCAACCAACATTTTAGTATATCAAAGTCTATGCAAAAAGTATTTTGTATCACATACCACAGTTTTTAATTAGTTAATTTCATGGCTTACTTTTCCAATTATTTATATGTACTGTTTAACCCACTAACTGGAAGTTGTTTACGATCATTCACAAATAATAAATTTGCGATATTCGAACAAACATCATTTCAATGTTGATTTTGTTCCTGCTGTTTCCATAGAAAATGTAAATTCGCATATCTTGGAATGCCCTTCAGCTGTTGTTCAATTTTACAGCTTCAAAGACATTTATTTAAGTAAACGTTAAAGAAAAATTTGTTTTTCTGATTATAAAAATATATTTATTTGTTTTTTTTAACCATTTATTTTTAGCTTTTCAGTCTTGAACCATATTAACTAAAATATATTAATATATAATTTAATCTTTTATTAAAAATACTATTACGATTAGAAGTATTTCTTTTTTTCTTTAGTTAAGCTTACGAAGACCAACAAAAAGGCGAAGTACTAGGTTTTAGGTTTTTAGATGTTGGACCCATTTTCTCTTTATTCCACTTACGATATTAAAGCACCAGAAACAGCACTTTACAGCGTGGTTTGAACTAAGCAATAGTTGCGCCATGGATGTGATATAAATAGAAAAATTATTCAAAATCACCCACGCCGATACAGCGGTATGTGTTATAAACAATCGTGCATGTTTGGATCTGTGAATGTAACTAGCAATGGCATACCTACGTATTTAAAGTGAAAACAACTTTGGAACTCTTCCCCTTAAAATAATAAAGCGCACTAACCAGCCATATCTGAGAAATAAGCCCTTAAAAATGTTTATCAAAAAATAAAGTTTTGCTCTCATGCTCACAACTTGAACGTTCCACAAAATATTTTTCTAATACGCCCGTACAATTAAAGTGAAATTTAAAGTTTGTTTGGGTTAAAAGCAGCGAAGGTATATAATAGTCCCTGTACATTTTATAATTTGTGTCATTAGTCATAGTCTGTCATAGTCTTCCTTAAATACAAATTGTTTAGGCTTACCAGTTCGGGGGGTAACTTTTTTTGTTTTTCTAATTATACCTAGTATAAGGTTGTTCACTGGGTTAAACAAAAATATTTTTTGTGGTTTATTTATTGTTTTACCATAATTAATAAAAGACAAAAAAAACCTTAACTTGATGTCAACATTTAGTATTATTGTTGCTTGGTAATATTATTATTATTAAATTATACTTTTTATACCTTTTGTAAATTATATTTTTTATTGACAATAAAGACAACAAAATATTGCTATTATAATTTAACCAAAGCCAAAATTTATTGATTCAAAAATTATATTTTAATTAAAACTTTAATAAATATTAGTGCGATTTCCATAGCCAAATGTTCTTTCGAAGTAACATTTTAGGTTCTGGTTACCCTTGACCTGGTATCCGATTATACATTTTTGACTCATTTGACGCGTTTCTTTATATATTTATTTTAGAAATAATACCTTAACTTTTTTAGCTCATTTCTTGCCAAAATTTTATTTCTTTTACATTTTGTGAATTTGCTTTTATGAAATAAAATAAAGTACAAGGGAATTGGAGACAGCCAACCAATAAACAGGGGATTTAGCTGTTTGAGGGTCGAAACATGTGTGCTTTGGATAGAGGGGTTGGTTAAAGACGCCTATTTCCTCGATGCTAAATAAAAAAAATGATTATTAAAATATATTTATTTGTTTCCAGGAATAAAGACATTCAAGAATAGCCATTTCGAAGTAAATGCGCTCCTTAATAAAAAAATATGTTTTTGAGCTAAATGAACTAAAAGTATGAAAATTGGTATGTAAGCTATTGATTTCAATTAAAAATGATCCGTTAAAATGTTTGAAATGAAATTTTTGAGAAGTTAGAAGGTGGTATGAGAAACTTGTACTTACTTATTCACAAACGCTATTTATATTGGAAAATAATAACAAATAAAATAGAATACAATTAAAAGAAAAAACCTTAATCGCATGAAGCGCGCGGTTTGTGTGACAAAAGACGGAGCGAGCGCATGAAGCGTGATGTGATATGACGTGATGGAGTAGCAGGGGGAGGGGGACTACCCTGCAATAACGAGAAAAAACAAAACTACCAAAATTGTGTAGTTACTGGACCAATATTTGAATGTGTAACGGCCTGGCTTATTATTATGAGCTACGGGTATGGTGTCAAAGAAATAATATCTCAATACCTTGTAGTGTAGTAAAATTTGGAAGGAAAGTCGCTTAGTTATCGAGAAAAAAAAAACCGGCGTAGAACCAAACCAGACTAAGTGGGATTCTATAATAAGGTAATCGTGTACACGAAATCACTTTTTACGACATTTTTTAGTGGTCGAGAAATTTTGTATTTCGAAAAATCCCAAAAAAATCGCTTTTCAATGAAACACGTTTTTTAACATCTCCACTGCTATATCTCTAAAAATATTTATGATATCCGGTTATTTTTTTTAGATTAAAGTAGACACAATAGCGCGTTGAACAACGTCCCACGTAAAGCTGATTCTTTTTTTGTTTAATTTTTAAAATGGTAGGAAACTCAAAATTGTTATTTTCAGTAGCGTAATTTTGGGCAATCGAGAAAAAAGTTTAATATTGAAAATTTATACATACATGCTGCGTACAAATTGAAGCTTATGTTTAAAAAAAGTTTTTAAAATAAAAATTTTTCATGTTCCCTTTATAGTATTGAGTCAGTAATATTTTTTTAACGGGCGAAAGTCACATTTCTGCGCGCTCGGCTTAGCGAGCCGGCCGGCGGCCGGCCGACTACGATAATCTTACGGTCTGGTAGGAGTGTAGTAGTTTAAGTTTTATCAACAGGTTTAAACGCAGATCCTATGTCTACTTAAGTTGTTTAGGAAAAAAAAATAAAATATTTAAAACAGTTTGGTGGATTTATAAACCAATTTAAAAATATCATTGTTATTAACTACCCACCTTATTAGTAGGTTTATAAGACTTTTTTAATTGGGGGCTGGTAAAGAAAACCACCCACGGAATTTGTTATTTTTTTATTATACATTCAAGAGTTCCTCATTTTTGAAACACTTTGAGCAACGAAAAATTGCGGATGCTTTATGTCTTTTGATTAAATTCGAGAAACTTATAGTACATAAAATATAAACCAGGGCTTCGTTTAACCTTTTTTTTAAACAGGAATATATAATTTCTGATCACAATTCCGGTTTTGGCTTGAGAATGCACCTACGACCTCGTCTCACCCCGGAATCCATCTTTCAGGCCCTATCCAAGCAATTTTGGCCCCTAGGACCAATTCCAGACGTGAAGGGCCATTTCTGAGCTCGAAATCGGATTCAGCGTCGAAAAATACATGGGGGTACATATGTCCGACCCACTAGTCTGAACATTTATTTTTTTGTGGGGCTGTGTAATATTTCCGTATGGCAACACCGTAAACATCGTATTTATTACATGTAAATCGTAAATAGTTAAAATAAAATGTCAAAATTTCAGTTGCGATTTTCTTGGTGAAAACCACTTCATTTGCATTTTTTTATCCTAAATAATAATATTTAAAGTATATTTTACATTGCAAATTTAAAAATCGTCCAATTCCTTGGGTGATTTTCTTTACAGACCAAAAAATATACTATGTAAGTAGTTATTTAGGTGCTTCATTATTATCATTCTTGGTAAATTTCATCCATTTCTGCCTCAAAGTCTTTAATAATGTTATTGCAGGAACGAGATTTACACTTCTTACAACATTTTAGGCCTTCTTTCACACAAGTAGTTGGAAATTCAATTTTGGGTTGAAATAAAGCCATTTCACTACGTAGTATGGCAGCTGCTCGTAATAAAGTTTGAATTTTGGACAGAAAGTAACAGATCTATCTGAACATTACTACCAATACTTGCAAAAGAGGTAGATATTGTCGAATTATTTATGGATAGGTTTGAGGAAGTATTGGGAACCATTTTCCTATTTTTGTGCGATTTTATGGTTCTTTCAGATATGTAGTGGCTGTAACATAATTTATGATATATCGCATCAAGCGCAAATAAATCTTTATAGCCACTTAATTTAGATATCATATTAATGTCATTTCTATTCCTGGCAGCTATTAATTTTTTGATAGGAAGCTTTTTCATTACCTAAAAGGATTTAGTACTATGTAAAGAAATAAATACCTTAAACATTATTTATAAGGATAAAAATTGTATTTTGTTTCATTTCAAAATATAAACTAATATAATGGTACCAACTATACTATGTAGGTACATAATAATATTTAAATTACTAGTTTAAACATATTTTTTATTTAACTTTTCTTTTTTTATTTTTACTTGTATTGTAAAAAAGCACATTTTTTTAATATTAAAATTATGGCATTTAAGTTTAGTGCCACAATAATTTGAAGGATCGGCGCCACTGTCTGATTGCAAAATATGATAATAGTTTTGAGAATTTCTGCAAGATTTATGATAGTCTATATGATATTTTATTTTTATTTCGCCATTTAAAATACAATTTTTTTTGACAAAATTTATTTTGCTAGATTGTCCTGCCTTTTTTTCAGCACTTGATAGTAATGATAACAATCCTTGTATTCTAGATCTTTGTATCACAGATTTGTATCCATCATACACAAATTTCTTACAAATAATGCGCTTCATTGTTTTAGAATTCTTAATACATACAGCACACTCTTAATTTCGACAACCACCACTACTAATGTATTACGCACGCTATCCGCATGCGAGGTTTATTGGGTCCCGATGATACCTTTTTACGTCTGAAAAAAAAATCGCTGTTTCCAAACGATACGCTCCAGAAAAAAAAAATTCAAAAACTTTTGCTATTATTTGGCTATATTTTCATCGCTGCATGTATAAAAATATTTTCAAAAATAAAAAAGTTTATCGATTGGTGAAAATTTCCATACAAAAAATATATATTTTTGTTTATCCGATCTTTAGAGAAATGAAAGTGCGAATTGTGCCCAAAGAGTTTATAAGGTTAAAAGCGGTACAGTGTGGGCTTTAATTTGACACCAAAAAAATTTCGGTATCTTTGATAGTTTTAAAGTTATGGCGGTGGAAATAACAAAAAAAACAATTTTTTTATAATTAAAAAAAAAAATCACTTTTTATTAATTTAAAAAGTTCCAGACCACAAAAAATGTCGTAAAATAGGATTTCATGTGCCCAGTGACATACTCAAAGAAACCTAACTGGTTTGACCTGGTTTTAGGCCAAAAAAAAAAAAAACGACACGATAGACTTACGGAATCGCTCCGCTATTGATCAAATTTTGGTTTATCTAAGAAATTATTAATAAAACCATTACTACTCGTTACAAGTGAAATATTCTAGTGCTTACTTAAAACTAAAAATTACGAAATAAAAAAGTAATTTAAAAAGATTAAATTGACCTGAAAAAATTAATGTAAAATTATGAAAAATATTTTTTATACGTACACTAAACTACTTAATAAAAACGAAATTAAAAGTATGTACGACAAAAATAAGGGGACTATTTTTTTTTAAGTGCCAGCACTTAAAAAAAATACCCATCAAATTAAAAGTTGTTAGGGCAAATGCCTTCTACACTCAGTTTTATGTTGAATATTTTGTTTCGGTTTCAGTTAAGTTTTACATATATTCGATGGCTTTGCTGGCACTGATCTTTAAAAAATATTGGCAGCTAATTTGTATCATACCTACTTTAAATTTCATTTCTGTTAAATAATTTAGTGTGTGTATGAAAATTATTGTTTCATTATTTTATGATTATTTTTTTAATCGATGTAATTTCTTAAAATAGCCTTTTTATTCCGCTTTTACAGTTATTTTAAAATAAAAAATAAATAGATTTCTTTTGAAGAAAAACTTAAATTGTTTACAATATTTTACAGTTAAATAATAATTATTGGTTAAAATAAATAAAGTTATTTTTATGTTCTTTTTTTGGTGGCTCTAGTAATCATTAAAAAAAAAGTTTATTTGTTTGGGCTCATTTTTTAACGCAAAATATATCTTTTTTATTTTTTCTTTGTTGCGTTTACCATGATTTTTTATTTTGAGGCAATCCACGAAGAATTAAGGGATAGTTTCAGCTAGTACCTTGGGAGTAATAGTATACTACATACCGATAAGGGAAGTGTTACATTACTATGCTTACGCTTCGCGTCTCGGTTAACTTTAATATCGATACATTAATGATAACTTGCCTCTAAGGTTTTTATATCATTTAATTTTACAACCACAATGTTATTATAAAAGTAGAGATTTTATTATCACAAATGTAGTAGAAATGCCAAAATATTTCATTTATTGTATTGGCGCCACTCAATAATGTGCTGGTTGCGCTATACAAACATATACTAGAAATAGGGCCATAGTAATGACGCATACCTTCAAACAATTTTAAATTTCTCGTTCGATCTTTAAAATTTGTGTTAAGAAAAAGGCTTAAATGTAGTCGGATAGTTAAAATGAAGATTATTCTTATAATGGTACCCCACCAGAACTTAAAGAAGCTGCAGAAAGAGCTGAAGCAAGTTTACTTCCGGAGAAAAGTAGGGGGCTGTATGAAAAAGCATTTAAGGTATACGAAAATGGGTAAAAAAATTAAAAAAGGGAATTAGACGTAAGTAATGTCATTATTACATGTATGACTGTTAATAGAAAGTATTATTCTATAATTTGTAATTTTTTAAAATCTAGTTTGAGGGTTACCAGTTTATATTTAATACGGTGTTAGTTAGCAAGCAAAGAAGTTAGGCCCAGGTCTTTAATAAATAGTTACCTGGTATAGTTGCTGGTAAACCAAAGTGAAAGTAGAAATTTAAAATAGCTGCTAAATAGATATATAGGTATTATTTAAAAAATAATTATTTTTACATTAACTATTAATAAATTTAAACATTGCGTAAGTCATACTTTTAATATAAAACTATTAAAAATCCAAATAATAGAAAGAAAGTAACGTATTTTGTAATAATAAAAAGTCGCCTATATTGGCAAAGTAAAAACTTTTAGACAAAAAAAATACCTTAAAAAAACCTAAAAATAATAATTAAATTTTATAATTCTGACCCAAAACATAAAAAATAAAATGAAGGAATTTTGAAACTAACTGCGTACAGGTAACAGGTTTATTATTCTTTACCTGTATATAGTGTACTCTTTATGGTTGACAGATATACCGATTTTTTTAATGTCCCCAATGGTTATAGTAGATTTTACGAGCCTTAACCCACTAAGTTTTTGCTCCATATTATTTTTTTGTAAGCCAACGATTATTTAACATTAACATGTTAAGGATTTATCTAGGGTTTAGTTGTGCAAAAAATATTAAGTTTTTTATTTTACTTTTTTACTTTGTGCTTACATTCTCTAAATTTAGAATACCTATGTAATCGATGCTTTAATGAACGTCTAGGCAATACATTTAAGATTGTTTAAAAAATGTTAAACCTATTGCTATCATTTTGTCAAACTTGCATAATTCATCCATCTTTTCCTTACTTTTCGATAATGAACCATAAACTAGATTAGAGTTTATTTTATATTGTGAAATCATTTTTTTTAGCCTAGCTGTTACAATAGACGTCCAATGTATTTTAATATATCCCAGGTTTTATTTATTGTTTTTAATAAAAGTACATTAAATTATTTAACATGGTTCTTGTCTATAATAATATTATAATTATTATTATCTAAAACCATGTTTATGTGACTAGAACGTGTTAATAATATAGTAGAAACAACACAAAAATGGGCGCCAGCTGTTACACATTGTATAGCGGATTTTCGATTACCCTTAATGCAAAAATAATATTACCTTCTTTGGTACAACTTAAACCCAATAAAGCTTTTATGAGCGAGAATGTATTGATTTGATGTCAAGTTGAGTGTAATGTATCGTTAAATTCAAAAAGGTGATTTTAGCCTAAGTTGTGGTCTACATTAAAAAAAAAACAAACAATTTTATAAAAATAAAATTTAAATACTAATAAATTATGATGCATTTATAAAATATATAGGTCTGCCATATACAGAATAATTGAGAACATAGGTATCCTGTGAAATTTAAAAGCAATTTGTTCGTAAATAACTAAGTTAAGGAAATATTAAAGTATTTTTAAAACCAGTATTTATATGACACATTTTGTTTTATTAATTTTTATATTGGGTCAACAAAACTTAAAATAAAAACGTTTAATAATCAATGCCATTAATAACACTAAAATATTGGACTTCTATTGTCTTTATTTGTTAATTGATACACAATGCTTCGGTTAGTGATGTATCTCCAAACCATTTTGAGGTGAAAGACTTACCATGGGCTCATTGCTCTCCCCAGTGGTAGCAAACATTTATATGGAATGGTTTGAGGAACATGCAATTAAAACCGCACTAATCAAACCCAAAGTTTGGTTACGATACATTGACTATATTTTTATTGTATGGACAAGTAATGACAAAGAACTTAAAGATTTCTTAAAACATCTAAATTGCCTCACACCTTGTTACAAATTCACAAGGGAGAAGGAGCAAAATTCGGCCCTACCTTTTTTCGACGTTCTAGTCAAACTAAATAATGGATAAATACAAACCTCGGTATACAGGAAACCCATTTACACTGGACAATATTTACACCAGAATTCGAATCACTCTAACGAAATGAACTAAGGGGTCATACGTACTCCGTATAACCGAGTAGTGACCTTATATAAGAGTAAGGAATCCCTGCAAGAGGAAATAAGTAACATAACTAGGGATTTTAAACATAACGGATAATAGTGGTAGATTGGTAAAGAACAATTGAAAAATATCAAAATAAAACAAAAAACTTTTACTTGAACAAGACTCCACATGACCAAATATTTACGACAATTCCATATATTAAAGGAACTTCGAAAAATATCTTTAAAATTACGAATAAGTATCATATTAAAACGGCATTTAAATTCCAAAGCATTCAAGTATTCTAACCAAGACGAGACCGGACAACAATGTTTTAAATAATGACTATCTACCAAACTCATTGTGAATTTGGTGAGGTATACATCGGGGAAACAAAAAGACCACTCGAAGATAAAGTTAAATTAACTTAAATTTCTAACAACATTACATTATTTTAAAAATTAATAGGTAGTATTGTAAGTAAGTATTTGGCAAAACATTTTTGGATTTTTTTTAAGTAAGTGGTCCATATTCTTATTTAAAATATACAAAGTTAATTAGCAAAATAAAAAACGATGTTGTTTCGGTAAAATCCTTTAAGTTAGGCAAAAACAAACCCAAATTTCTATGCGACCTTAAAAATACCTCGTTAATGTGATTTCCAAAAGATAAATTAGCATCCAAAATTATTCTTCATTTTCTAAAGTGCAAATGCTTGTAAATATCTACTTGTCTTATTTATTAAGAAAAAATAAATCAAAACAATTTGTCTTATATTTTAATACTGCCTTTTTTTAATTTACCTCCGACTCAAAGCGTCCATATAATACTAAAAGTCATACAATTCTCCAGAGAGTCAATTTAATGATATATTTTTAAAAATTATCAGCATAAAACTTGCTATTGAATTTAATGTGTTTGGTTTATTTTAAAACACCTGGCAAAGAAACATTCCTTAAATATACATTTTATTTGAAAACGTTTTATTTTAGACACTTCAAATAATATGCTTAGGAAACACATATATTATTTCTGTACAAATCAAATGTTTATATTTATAAAATAATAAAATATAGATACCCGCAAATATTAAATCACTTGGTAAAAATAATTACCAGGTGCCTTTTCATAGAAAGACATAAGGGGAAAAAGGTTTTGTGAAAAATGTTTTTGTAACATAAGTTATTTTATAGAACCCTCTTGAGATGCCAATAGGAGGTGTCTAGACGGATGAGGCCAGGCAAATAAAAACCAATATTATATTTTGATTTTAACGTCATGTGGCTGGATTTTCTGAACTTTATTAAAAGCCAATACTTCACAGGTTCCTAATGCGTCAGTCTGTATTGTTGACAAGATTTTGTGCAGCTCACAGTACGTTTTTTTAATAACACGAAATTTTCATATTTTCCTTTAATAGATATTTTATTACTTAAAGGTATAAGGACGTCGTTAATTATTGGCTTCTAATAAATTGGCAATGCAGCCACACAACGTAGGAATAAAAATTCCATAGTGTTTCTATTTGCCTGCCATAATCTCGCTATATTCCACCAATTGATTTTATGACAAGGTGAATACCTGGTTATTTGGCCTTATTCAGAAGTCTTCTCTTTATTTGTTATTTTACTGGTTATGGATAGACTGACAAACAAGGCGAATTTCAATTCGACACGACCTTTTAGATATCCAATGTTAAATAAAAATAACAGATGTCAGAAAACAGAAACATAATTCTTATCCACAACTATCAGAAATTTTTATATCTGTTTTCCGTGTTTCATACAATATAAATAGGGACCAATACCACTATTTACAATATTAAATATTGATTTCGTAAAAAGATTGTCATAAGGCAAAAAGTTTAAATACAATAAAAGTTGTGAGAAAACATAAAATTCACACACTATAAATGTATTTGAAATATAGAGGATGTTGTAAAGGTTTTATCATGACTAAAACTTTTTTTATATTATCAAACACCCTTAAAATTTTTACATTTTTAAATTTTACCTTAAATTTGAAACATAAATGATGTTATAATTGGATTTATTAATTCTGAAGTTTTTAACAAAAAAAATGCTGATGTTTTGATTACTTCATTTCTGAGCAAAATCTGTTTAGTAAAACAGATTATGTTTCACTTTTTTATCATAACTTTTTAAAAAATATTCAATAAAAATAAAAATATAAAGCTTGAATGATTTTCTATGTGATCCTTATTAACTGCGGCATCTTAAAACTAAAAATGTTGAGTGAAATTTACAATGTTTTATTCTAAACAGTTTGCTTAGCAGTAGGTCGAAGTAGTCCGAAGGTATATTTTGTCTTGGAAATAATTTAAAAACTCTCAACCCAAAATTATGGTATGACACATAATTTATATTTAGAATTAAATGTAAAATTTTAGGATGTAAAAATGTATTTTCCAATTTAAAAAAAAGTTTCGAGATACTGTATATTTTAAAATATTTTTGAATAAGCATTTTGTATAACTGCATAACTTCAATATTTCAGCTTTTTCCCTTTTTATGTATTTTTCGTAGGTACTAGAGAGTATCCACAGATTACTAAGACACCCTCTCTAGTAGTAGGGGAAAGGAAATAATACAAATATTTATTAAATTTTTGTACTAACAAATTATAATAGGTATTAGCTACATACTATTAAGATTACTAACGTTATTTTTTAAAAGGCTAGTGTTTTTTTAAATATTTTTATATGTCTGTATTTCGACTAACAATCAATAACTGAAATCGTTTTCCTTACATGTTTATGTAAGGCCTTTTAGGACGCTAACTGTACCAAGTTTTAGAGGATGCGAATGTACCAACATAAAAATTGAGCTTGGAGATTACAAATGTCCCCTTGTTATATGCTTAATATATTAGTAAGTCTGACATATTTATTTATAAATAATTTTTGATACGTTTATTAAAAAATTAATCATTGAATGCAAACTTACATATTATGTTTTTCGTTTAATAATTATTCAAAGATTCCAATATTAATAACTTACTTTATTTAATTCAAAAAGTATCTTTTACTGCTTTAAGTCAAGAAATTAAGAAATGTAAATTGAATTTTAATAGCAAAACAATATCAGTAAACATTTTTATTTGACGAAAGTTTCATCTTCCATATCTGTTTTTCTCATTTTTAATAAAAATAGAACTTTAATATTATTAATTGATAATCTACTAAATTGAAGCTTATCTTTAATATTTTTAAAGAAACGATATAATTAAGTAGAGTTAATTGCATCTTATTTGCTACGACCGTAATTTTTATCTTTTGTTTTTTTTTGCATGCACACCGTCAAAAGTATGAGTAACCTTAAGACATTAACAAACCATTCCACACAGGAACAATGTTATTGTCTGTGGAACGATAAGATTTTGGTGACTTTTTTTTATTAAAGTGTAACATGTAATTAATCGTATACGGGCATTTATTTAAAAAAGTGAATTACCTATTAGCTTTATAAGAGGTTCTGTGTATTTTGTGGACAAACCTTAAAAAACTAAAAACCCTCCTTTATTGCAGTGTTGCGGCTTTTAATTCCGCACTAGGATCTAAAAGGCTTTCAATAACCGTTTTTTAATTTCAATAATGCTGACTCCAGCATACGCAAGAGATTTAATATTAAGTTAATTTAAGAACCAGATAAGGAATTGATCAATAAAAAAGGCACCGCTTTTATGTGACAGATTAAAAATCTAAATAAATTAGTAAACACCAACGATCATATCTAGGGATGTGCGAATATTCGAATTTTAGAATTATTTGAGACGAATCGAAAACGAATTATTTGATTCAAATTTTAAATCGAGTATTTAAATAATTCTTATTATTCAAATAGTTTCAACTATTCGAAGTATTCGTATAGTTAAAACTATTCGAACAATTCCAATAATTCGAACTTTTGAATTATTGGAATACCCGAATTGTTTAAATATATAAATACATGAAATAATTCAAACAAATTTAACTTATTGGTTTAATAAAAAGAAAAAAGAAAATAAAATCTTTTTCATATTTTTAGAATTATTTTTTTTCTATCATTGAAATTAACAATTATCAATTACAGAAAGAAAATGTTATTTTTAGTTAAAGACAAATTTGTATGCATAAAAAAAAATCAAATGGAAAACAGTTTCTGGCGATATAGAAGTTTGTTTTTCATCTATCTTCTGCGATGAAAAACAATCTGTCACTTTCAAAAGAAGTACATGCTAGAACAAATAATCACTTCAACGTTTGCTCAACTAAAATTGTCATTGTGAACAGCTGAAGCCTCTACAACTTCTACTGCATGGAGACGGTATTTATCATTAGTTAGTAACACATTCCTATTTCAACACGTATTTTTGCGCGATTACTTATTTAAATTTCGGACATTTACTTTAGAAAAGAAGGTAGGACAGGACATTTTTAAAAAAAGTTTTTTTTAATTGAACCATAAAAATTGGTACTAGTTTTGTTATCTTAAAATTTATTATAATCTCTAAAATGCTTTATAATTTTTTTATATTTTATCCCAATTTTTTAAAAGAATTTATTCGAAAACTAAAAAAAAACTTTTTTCTGGTTTGCGCCAATTTAAAGTTTCTATTGTATTGGACTCATTAACTTATTAATATTGAATTAACAATATTGGAAAGTTGTTGTGGTGGTTACTTTAACATACTAAAGTTAGTCTTATAAACAAAGTTTTCTTGAAAAGACTTTATTTGATTAATTAAAGACTTAATTTTAAATCGAAAGTTTAAGCGTTTTTTTCGCACTATTATTTTTAATAAGCTACTACGATTCTTATAATTAGCTTATACAATCAACCATTTAAAAAATACTATATTCGAATTGTTCGAACTATTCAAATAGCTTGAATTATTCGAACATTTCGAATTATTTCAATACTTGAAATCATTTAAATTGTTTAAATTATTTGAATAGTTCGAATTATTCGAATAGTTCAAATCTTTCGAATAGTTCCAACTATTTGAATAGTTTGAACTATTCAAATAGTAGGACAAAGCTTAAAAAAATAACATACACATGCGAAATAGGCATAAGTAACTATGCATAAAAGTAGGACGTTTTAATACGGTTAGTTTAGCAAATGCCGTTTTTTGAATAAAATATGTCGATAATTTCTAATAAAATTTCGGTCTAAACTAGAATTAATGCAAAAGTAGAAAATAGTAAAAAAAAAAACACTTTTACTTTTATATCTAGGCGCACGGTTGTGCGCCAGGCCAAGTTCCGAGCTACTGCACGAATCTGTGTATATTACACGAAATACTTTGGGTCATTTTTCTTCCTATATTAATTTTGATTTTTTACATAAGGACATGGAGTTTAGTGTGTAAATTTCAATAAGTATTGTAAATACCTGTGAAAAAATTTAGATATTTGATTTAGAAAATTTTCTACTAACTAACTGATTGACTCAACAAAATTATGTGGCATTTTCCGATGGACTAGAGAGGCGTGTGTAACCAAGAACTATGTGATATTAAAACATTTTATTGTTAATAGCAAACATAGAGCATTTCACGATGTGTACTAAAGTTATTATAACGAATTCTGTTATATTCAACCACGATCGTAAATGTTAAAATCGTGTTTTATTAAAATCAATATTAAAGCTCTCTTTTACCGTATACTGCTTTCACAACATTTGTGCCCAACGTAAATGTCTTGCACTTCATTGAACATGACGACAAACAGCGATATTGTCGCAATACTTTTCATCGGCACTGGCAAATGTTTACATGAAAAATGGGGCCATGTGAATAGGAAAAATAATGTAATTTTTTACAGTAGAAGTTTTTATATACAGCCTTATGAACTTTTTTATGGGGTAAATTTAGCAATAGAAGTTTACATTACAAATAAAAATATAATAATATTTATATAACCACCATACCACGTAATATAGAGTGTGTCTGAAATTGGTGGAAGTTGTTGGCCAGTTAATTGTTAATTTAATGCCTATTTAATAACGTCTCTATCTTCTTTTGTTTTTTATATATTTTTAAAAAACTAAAAATTTATTTTTAACAAAATGCTGTGTTTTTTTTATTTTAAAATTTTTAGATAAAGTTATTGGTACAACTATTAAGACCAATGGATCCCTGCAATTATATTTTAATTTAGATATTTCGGGTTTAAAAGTCCACCATTACCTTTTTTTACAAGGTTATTATTTTTTACTAATACTAAAAAATATATTTTTAAAATGATGTATAACACTTTATGGGAATATTTTATCATTGTGTTAAAAAAGTAAAAATTTATTTTTATTTCGAGGTGGCCATGACTGCAAAGGCCATTAGCTCTACAAATAATTGCGAAAATGCATATTTGGTGTTATTATGTTAAAGCTACAAGATATTTTAATTTAATTTAATATTTTATTTTGTTTGTATCCAGTTAACTGGTAAAAATTGTTAATGGTAGTGATTTATGTTAAAAGGCAAAGAAATGCGAACAGTCTCACCAACGATTGTTTTATGATTTTTTCAGAGTGACCACAATCTGGCAAAAACAGGTTTATTACACTTATGATTTACCCACTTGCCCATAAAATTTATAATATTGACCAAAAAATATTAAAGAAAAAAAAGTTAACATTCCGAAAGCAACCACACATGACGTTCAGTTCTTGTTTGACCTCTGATCAGTGAAGTGCTTGCGATAAAAAAACTACATAGTTTTTTCCGGGAAGGCGGCTGAAGGTGCTGTATCAACAGCTTTTACTATCGGGGATCAAGGAGAAACTCAAGCCAAACGATGGAGTCCTTTTTCTGGGGCTAAGCGCTGTGAACGAAGATTCCTATACCTTTTCCTTTCTGAGGGCCTCACGCACGAGGGATTTTCAGCTAAGAATTTAAGTTTTGAAAAAGTTCGGAATTTCTGGGGGTTACAGAGCCCGACTATCCAGAGTTCTACCTAAAAAGCTCGGGAAAGCTCACGTTAACAACAGCGTGTGTCTGGAACGGCGAGAGCTGGCGAATGCCTGAGCAAAGACATCCAGGGGTATACCAGCCCTCATTTTGCACGTCAAGTAAAGTCACATGACGTTTTAAAGCAGCCCATTATCGTCATATATATATATATATATATATATATATATATATATATAATATATATATATATATATATATATATATATATATATATATATATATATTATATATATATATATATATATATATATTATATATATATTATATATATATATATATATATATATATATATATATATATATATATATATATATATATATTATTATATATATATATATATATATATATATATATATATATATATATATATATATATATATATTATATATATATATTTATATAAATATAGGTAGATTTTCACGGATGGTGGAATGTACATTTGTATTTTTCGGTTTGAATCGTTTGTCAGAGATGAATTTATCACGACGTAGCAACATCTCAGTTGGCATTTTCGATGTGCCGGGTGGCTGCTCGACTTGGAATGTCGTCATTCCAAGTCGAGCAGCCACCCAGAAGCATATCTTGAAAATGCCAACTGAGATGTTGGCGAAACGTCGTGAAAATTCATCTACTGACAAACGGATTGCAAACCAGAAAACATATATATATATATATATATATATATATATATATATATATATATATATATATATATATATATATATATATATATATATATATATATATATATATATATATATATATATATATATATATATATATATATATATATATATATATATATATATATATATATATATATATATATATATATATATATATATATATATATATATATATATATATATATATATATATATATATATATATAATGATTCATGAGAAAATGTCAATACTTCAGTTACGTATTCAGGGTCCAAAAATAAACCTAAAAGTCTATACACATATGGGTCCGCAAGGCCTTCGTTTCCGAAATACAGGGGTTAAATTTTTCTATTTTTTAAATAAAATCTATGATAATGTAAATATTGGAGTAAAATTTGGTATCCGGGGGTTTTTTGGCATGACATATTCGAATCTTATCTTATTACGGCTCGTACTTGTAGGGGGAGCCACCTACACGTCTCTTTACTATTTTGACCAACTTTTTGGGACGGCCTGTATTACATTTTTAAGTAAATTAAGTAACTGTTTTATTATTTTTACGTTAAAAAGGTATACCTGTTAAAAGTCGATATGAGCAACCGTTTTCGAGATATTTGGATTTAAAAAAATACCACGCATGACACGCATCTGATTTTATAATAGCAAAACTAAAAAAAAAAAAATGTATAATTAAACAATATGTATTTTAATTTTCAATAAAATTATTGTTCCTAAATTATGTTCAGCAAAACATAAAAAAAAAATTAAAAATATAAAGGAATATAAATAAAAACTTTAACACCCTGTATATCGGAAGCGAAGGCCTTGCGGACCCATGTCCAATTTAGTTTAAAATTTAACAACAGGATTTTGCTTAAAAATAATTTTTATATTTAATTTTTAAATAAAAAAGATAGGCAGTACGCACTTCCAATGCAATAATTTTGTGTGTGAATTAATATTTAGGGGTCAAAATTTTACAGGCTTTAACCAGTCCGGCTTCTGACGTAAAGCAGAACTTTTCAGGTTTTCGTACCTTGCGCATTGCCGATTTTTAAATTTGGAGTAGTAGTGCGCTGACATAAAATCTCAAAACACTTGATTCAAATTGGGCCACCTTTCGATAAGACATTGTTTCTCTTTCCTTTTTTTATTCTCTTTGATATAAACCTACAATGGTAGGAAGGTTCAATGAGGGTGATTTTCCGAGGAGACTAGTATTTTGTTATTGGTATCGAAATCAGTGTTTGATTTCTCTGAACATGTAGAAGTCCTTGATAAATGTGTGCTTGATGTACTATCAAATAATAACAGGAATATTCTTTACCGCGTTACCAAAATGGTATTAAAAAAGTGTCAAAAGTGCTTTGTAAAAATCGGTCGATATTAGCATTTATTTATATTACTATTTTGGTTAAATTATTTTTGTTTATTAAATATATAATTTTATTATGGTGTGTTGAAAAAATATAGTAAAAAAAAAGTATCTTTCTGATTGCAACTTACAAGTAGATTGGTAAAAATGGTAAAGAACATTCTTTTTTTTAGGGATTATTATGTATAATTTAGCTTTGCTACTGTATTCGTGCCAACTTGGAAATAAAGATTTTGTGTGTTATTGGGTTAAGTTTTAAAAATTAATAAAATTTAAAAAAAATTTAAGCACATACATCTATATTTAGTAAAAAGTTAGCAGCCCAGTATTAATACTTTTAAATACATAAAACATTTTTAAAGTTTTTTTTATTATCTTAATGGAAAAAAAAACTTTATTTTAAAATTGACTAAACAAAATGATCGCCATAAATAAAAAAGTTGATGACGGAATCTCAAAATAAAATTGTCAAAATTAAAATTAAAAAAAAAACAAAAAGTTTAAAGCATATTTTTAATAAAGTAACCCTCCATTAAAAAAAAATACAAATAAATGTACCATTTAAAGTTACTAAATAGCTTAATATATTATATAAAAAATTACACACTCATCTTCGTGCCGATTACCGATCAATTGAATATCCCACTTTAGAGAAAATTTGTTAGAATATCTTAAATTTTAAATGCAAGTTTTAAATAAGTTTAACTGGGACTGATTTATGTCTATAGGTTTTTTTTCTAGAAGATGTGTTTTTTTGGATAGATCCATAGGTGTTTGAAGATTATTTGACTGCGCATGTTCAAGTCTATACTTTGGAGTCTGGACAAAGGAGGTCTTACCTGGCAAAAACCCTTAATAATAGTTCTCAGTAAAGACCATATGGTAAAAACCCTTTATAATATTTTTTAGTAAAGACCAATACCTTGTTATGTTATGTTCTGTTTTATTAAAGTTGTAATTTCACCTCCAAGCTTCTCAAATGTTATAAAAAATTTTGCCTATACTTATTATTACCGCTACTTCTATCGAAATAAAAATGATTTTATGGATCCTATTCGCATTTTCCAAAAGATTTTGATATAAAGGATACCCTTCTATGATCACATTATACTCCAGCCCACGTACGATATTACGTTGAATAGATTTTTAAGTGCAACCCTAGAGGATTACATTTATATATTTACATACGTTTTATTCAATAAAAGTTTCAGCTAAAATCTTTACGGTACGATGTGATTGGAAAAATACATTATTTATCAGATTAGGAGAGGATATAAGTCGCTATATTGAAATACAATAAAAAGTTTTCCAATAGCTATATTAGAATAACTTAAAAAAAAAAATATTTAAAATTTGTAAATTATACACATAAATATAAAAAAAGCTTACAACGAAAAAAAAACCATGGTTTTTAAAAAATTTAAATTAACTAAATGTTCTGTTAAATTTTAATTTCAGAATAGGAAATAAAGAAACTTTGTATTTCGTGCTAAATTTTTATTGAAACCAGTATCCTGGCAGAGCGCTGTCGGTAAAACCATTATCAGTGCTGTCTACAAGTAAGAATTGCACATGGAAAAAAAATTAAAGGAAGGTGTCATTATCAAAAATATTTAATAAATTAAAAAATTTAAAAAAGTAAATTTAAATTTTAAATATAGCTAATCTAGATGAAGTTACAAAATTATTAAACTTGATATAAAAAAAGAAAATAAAAAGTTCAAAACCTACTTGTTAAGCAGGAGTCGTAGCAATTTGAGGGTGCATAATGTAAATAGGACATTGACAAACTATCACATTAGAAGATAAAATTAAAAGTAAAACAACTGTGAATAATGTCACATTTTCTCCTTTAAGAGGGTGAATTTTAAAAGTAAACCACTACACACTATTATACATTTTGTCGAAAGACGAACATGTGAATATGTTAGGTTAAAAAAATGGGTAGTACTAAAGTGTAAAAAAGATAGACAACTAATCCAAGGGAGCAGAAAATGATGTACTTCTCCAAGGTTAGTTGGAGTGTAGTTATTCTTAAAAGGAACTAAAATTTTACAATGATGCCCAAAAAGGTTGTGATTTAAAAATTAGAAATTAAAATATTTTGTAGAAATCACTTTTAATGTAATTAAGATATTTTCTATTGTGACTAAGACAGTTAAATTGTAGTAAACTGGGAAAGAACTCCCCAAATCCCCAAGAGCCAGCCAAAGAAGCCCACAGTTAGGAAAAATTATAAAGGAAATGTTGGTAGAGTTAAAAAGGAAGCAGATAGGACGTTATTTTAGAGGAGTTATTATGGTTAAATGGGAGGATATAGTGGAGGAGGGGGGATAGAAAGCTCTTTGAGGCCCTTAGGAATAAAGGCAGGTGGAGCTCAGCAAATAAGAGTGATATTTTAATTTGGAAAAGCGGTATATTGAAAAGGTAAAAAATGTAAAAATTGTGAAAAATGTGAAAAAGTAAAAAAGGGTTAAAGCTAATAAACTGCTATCACCCAGGTAGGGAAACAATAATTTTGGTATGCAACATAAAAATTATTAATAAGTTACTTTGTTTGATTAAAGGGATTGTGTTAAGTTGAATAAAAGTTTATGATAGAGTCAAAGAAATTGTTGTTTCAATTATTATTAACAATCAATTAGACATTTTTCCTATGTAGTCAAAGAAAGAGAAAAGAGAAAGGTCCCCTAACTGACACTAAGGATAACGTGCCAAAGTGTAGAGAAAGGTACCTAGGGAAGGGTAGTGTATTATAATAAACTAAGTAACCAAAGTTTGACAAAATTCTGGTCACCCAGGTGAAGAAGTGGGGTAGAAAACAATGAGTTATCCCAGGTGTGCAGAGAGAAATTAATTTATATTAATACACTTTTCTTTTCTTGATACCTTTTCCTACACTTTGGCACGTAATCCTTGGTGTCGGTGAGAGTTATAGAGGGGCCTCTCTCTTCTCCCTTGTCTTGACTATACAGTATAAATAGCTAATTGATTTTAATAAACAATTTAAACAAAATAATTTTTTGTCTTTATTATAAACTTTTTTTTAAATTAACGCAATCTCTTTAATCAAACACAATACCTTATTAATTATTTTCATGTTATGCCAATATCATTGTTCTCCTACCTGGGTGATAGCAGTTTATGAGCTTTAACCTTTTTTACTTTTTTACATTTTTTACATACTTTACAACTTTTACAATTTTTACATTGTTTACCGTCTCAATATACCGGTTCTCCAAATTAAAATCTTACTCTTATTTGCTGCGCTCCACCTGCCTCTATTCCTGAGGGCCTTAAAGAGTTTTACAACCCCCCCTTTTCCACTATATCCACCCATTTAACCATAATAAACCCTATTAAACAACGTATCTGCTTCCGTTCTAACTCTACTAACACTTCCTTTATAATATTTTCTACCTTGTGGGCTTTTTTGATGGCTCTTGGGAATGTGGAAAGGGAGGAGTTGTTCTCCCGCAGTTTACTACAATTTAACTGTCCTAGTCAAAATAAAACTCTTTTAATTACATTAAAAGTTATTTCTACAAAATACTACACTCCAGCTAACCTTGGAGTAGTACACCCTTTTCTGCTCCCTTGGATTAGTTTCTAACTTTTTTTACACTTCAGTACCACTGGTTTCTTAACCTAACATATTCACATGTTCGTCTTTCCACAAAATGGTCTACTAGTGTGGTTTAATTTTAAAATTTACGCTTTCGAAGATGAAAGTGTGAGATTATTCACAGTTGTTTTACTTTTAATTTTATTTAATAATATGATTGTTTGTCAATGTCCTGTTTACATATTATGTACGCTTAAATTGCTACGACTCTTGCTTGACGGGTAAGTTTTGAACTTTTCCTTTTCTTTTTATTTCTTTCTATATCAAGTTTACTAATTTTGTTACTTATCTTTATCGCTATATTTAATGCTTAATTTTTTAAAATTTATTAATTTTTGAAAATTACAGTTTCTTAAAATATTTAAACCGTCCCTTAATTTACTTTCAAGGTGCATTTCTTTCTTGTAGATATCACTGACGATGGTTTTACCGAAACCGCTCTGCTCGAATATTGATTTCAATAAAAATTTTGCACGAAATACAAATGTTTTTTTATTTCTTATATTCTTACGTGCCCACAGCCACAATCAAGTTTCATTCAATTTCAAAATGTTTGATAGCACAGAATATTTTTTAGTTTTTACTTCTCCGTTATTTTGCCATAAATGCAATACATATAAAAAATTGTAAATAAGTTGTTTTACCAGAAATTTTATCATTTATTTCTTGTTTTATGTTATCCTTTAGTTAACAGAATATAAAAAATATGTTTTCCAAAAATAAGAAAGTTTGTCTATCTGTAGTCAATATGATGTCATACGAAAACTATTAGCGATTTAGAAAACTTTAAAAAACCTAAATTTTGTCGAGAAACCCTTTTAAAAGAATTAAAAATAATTTTACTTTATTCTGATTTCTATACGGAATATAAATTTTTAAATCAAAATAATTTTCAGGTTCTTAATTTTTAATACTTTTTGTGCAGAATATATTAACTGTTTGGTACACCACGTCCGCTAGTAATGATAAAGAAATCCCAATTCACATTTTTTCAAAATTAAAATAACAATAATGCTTTTGACCAAATAAAACCAAGATTTTTGGTTTCTCATAACAATAAGTTTAACCAAGTAATCTTAAGAAAGGATGTAGATGAAACTTAACAATTTTAAATGTTAGTGACTCATTTGTGAGTTCGAGTTGGTTAAGACTAAGGAAATTTTTTAAAATCATTAGTTTCAGAATTTTTTTTTATTTTATTTTAATTTATAACCTGGACAGTAAAAATAAAGCCTAAAGTTGTTTATTAAATTTAAATACACTAAAGAGATTTATAGGTTAAAATAAAAACTGTTTAAATAGAATTTTAAGCTAAAATATTCTGCAAATATCACAAAATATTATAGTGTATAAAGGTATATTAAATCTAAGAAAAGGAAAGAAAAAGAAAGCCTTGGACACAAAGGGATTAAGAGTTTCCGAAAAAAATATGCGCTCACTTTACTATATCAAAAAATTTGCGAATGATCATACGAGATTTTTGAATTACTTTATTGGATGTCGTAGAATTTATAGAAGAACTATCAAATCTGCAGAGAAAACTTACTTTCAGGAAAGAATTGCACGGTCGAGAAACAAAGCAAGGGAGTTTTGAAAGATTGTCAATAAACTGAAAGGAAAAAATAATAATATTACATCTACAAGTAATACCTTAAGTGTGACCGAGCTCAATTCATATTACTGTAGTATTGCTGGCAAGCTGGCACAAAAAATATTACAAACGAAAGATCCTCGTGATTACTTGGATCATCCATCAGTGTCTGAAACATTTTTCTTTGTGCCCTCTACTTCTGAGGAAATTCGGAGGTTGCTTGGTAAAATTAAAAATTAGAATAAGAATGCTTCGTGGTGGGATGGGCAGTCTATTAAAATATTTTTGGCTTTGCCAGAGAGGGTCTTGCAGGTTTTGGCCGATGCACTAAATTCTTCCTTCCTTACAGGTAACTTTCCTCCTGCCTGAAAAAGACTGTAATCATTCCGCTTTTTAAGGGTGGCGATCACAGCAATCTTTCAAACTTTCGACCTATAGCATTGCTGCTTACCTTGGCGAAGATAGTGGAAAAAATTATTAAGATGAGGATGATGTCTTTTATGAATGAACACAAACCTACGAGCGAATGTCAGTTTGCCTTTTAGGACCGGACGGGCACGAGCGATGCTATCTTTGAGTTTCTTGAGCATCTGTATATTCACCTGAACTCTGGGGAGGCTGCCGCTGCGGTGTTTTGCGATCTGTCGAAAGCATTCGACTGTGTGGACCACCAGATACTGCTTTGGAAGTGGGAGGAATATGGATTTAGAGGGATTGCTCTGAAGTGGTTTCGCTCTTATTTGTCTGGGCATGTTCAGACGGTTGTTTATCATAATGTTAATTCTGACAAACTTAGTACTGGGGTTGGTGTTCCTCAGGGTTCGGTTCTGGGTCCGCTACTTTTCCCCATCTACGTTAACGACTGGTCTCACCTTTCAATAGCTGGAAGATTCACTGTTTTCGCGGATGATACCACCATTCTTTGGCATGATAATGACATTAATCGGTTAAAGGGAATTAAGTTATCGATTTGTGTAAGATAAAATAGTAGTGTGATGCAAATTTATAATATAAGACTAATATTATAAAGTTTAGATGTTACTTGGATATTATTTGCTTGGCAGATGAGTTGATCGCTTGCCTAATGCAATTAAATTTTTGGGATTAACTATTGACAGCGATCTAAAGTTTAAAAATAACATAAATAATTTATGTAATAAACTCCCTTTCGGTTGTTATGCACTGAGGGTTATATATTACAATCTGGACTTATCTATTGCGAGAAATTCCTATTTTTCACTAATCGAATTTAAATTTCGTTATGGTATTTGTTTTTTGGGATCGTGTTTCAATATCTGTTCGGATCTTGTTTTTTGTTACAAAGAGGCAATTTAGATATATGTGTGGAGCCAGGGTTCGTGAATCCTGTCGTCCCTTGTTCGTCAGAACTCTATCTTTTAACCAACTTGTATTTATATTTTGGGGTGGTCTGTTTAGTTTTTAAAAAATATAAGGATATACTGTCATTGCCCAAATTATTACAACCTGCGTCAGTCTTTCTCTTTAAAATGCCCATTCCTTGCTCTGAACTAATTAAAGGGTCATTTATTTACGAGGGAAAGAAAATGTTTAATGGGCTGCCTCTTTTATTGAGGAGGCAACAGTGCCATAAAGGGTTTAGAAGACAAAGAGGTTTTTAACTGAGAAGGCATACTACACTCTTGACGAGTTTTATAATGACAGATAGATGTGTTGGTTGACTGGATAATATATAGAATGGACTGAGTTATTGTCTAGTAGTGTAACCTTTTTGTTTGTAGTTTGATTTTTGTTTGACTGCTTTGTAAAAATATTTTGTTGTTGCTTTAACTTTGTACATCTAATTTTAAAAATGACTTATTTGTTTAATTGTATATTGTATATTTTATTATAGGTATTATATATATAAAAATATATATATATATATATATAATTATATATATATATATATATATATATATTAAATATATATATATATATATATATATATATATATTATATATGGCTTTGTCTACGATATTTTAGTGTCATTTGACAATAAAGCTATTTTTTGACTTTGACTTAGACTTTATTCTTCATAACAAGTTTTTATCAGTTACCTTTTGCTCTAAATATGGTTTACTAGTTAGACAACAAATTTTTTTTTACTAACATTAAAAACTGGAGTAAGAATACGTTTCCACATTGGTAAAATTGATTTATGGCCTCTATTAATCGGTTGCTTAAAGGGTTGATAAAACATTAACCATCATCATAGAGATGTTTGTAGGCTTTGATTGGCGTGGATATATTTTTTTTTGATCTTAAGAACCATTAGGTTTAATTTTTTATTATGAATGGCAATTTAAACATAAAACGCGGTGTCCATTTTTTAAACAATAACGGCCTTTTCTTTTTAATCAGTTTCGAACGTGTGTAGTGGCACAAAATATTAGAAGAAACGTAATTGTTAAAACTTAAAATTTACACTTCAATTTTACTTTCAAGGAACAAAAGGGATTTTTCAATGTTATAAAAGGAAAAACGACACTAGCCGGCAAGCCATTGTTATGTTAAAATGGTAATATAAAAATATATATAATATTTTACGTATCGACCAAATAAATATACGGACAATATGTTTCAATACCCGACAAGTTTTATAGCCAGAAGAGGTAGATATTTTAAGGATTAGTTTTTTCGTTCTAAGGCATGATGAGAGTTAATAAATGTTCCATATTTACACATTTTAATTTAAATTGATCTTTTTAAGTTGCCATAATAAGCTCTATTGGTTTATTATGTTAAAATGAAATAACCTTATTCTATTTAATTAGTTCCCCTTTGAGTTAAAAAAATATTTCTAGTAGCTTTTACGAAAGTACTTTTCTTTTCTTGGTATTTCACGTTAGTTTAATTTATTAGTGGTGTTAAAAAATAAGTCATAAATCACGGTTATTTAAAGCAACGATTTTAGTTGAGCAATTTTTTTTCTTAGAAAAGCTATTGGATATTCTTTTTTTTTTAATTTCATATACTTTCAGGAAGAAAACAAATTTTGGTGTTTTTATTTTTTTTACCAGTAAATGCAAGTCTATAATCCTTTTTATTGTACTTTAAAGCAACAGAAGATAAAGCTATTTATTTTCAAGTTAGACATATCAAACCATTAAATATTTTTTCTATTTCATTGCTGATCTTGGCTACTTTTGACACTATTTTTAGTTGCAAGTTACGAAAATAAAATTGTGTTAGTTTTAAAATATTTTTTATATAATCATGGCTATATGGGCAAAGCCCGGGGCCACAAAACAAAAGAAAGATAAATTTTTATGATTTAAAATGATAGAAACCAAAATAATAATAAAATAATTGTACATTCTGTAGGCATTATTAAGCGTTTATCGATAACCAATTAGTAGGGCTAAGGGTCTACTAGTGCTCCTAATATAGATACATTTAAGTTAATTTAAATCACGATAAAAAGATATGATTCTAGATATGAATCCACCTAATATAAACTTTTGTCCAATAAAAAGACTCGTTATATATTTTTTTTATTTCTTAACTTTTTAACATGTTTATAAATATCTAAAGATATGAAAAATATCTTAATGAATTCTACTTTTAAGAAATAAATTTTCTACACTTTTTGCCCTTTATGCATTCTTAAATTATTTTTTTTTTGCATCAATATGTTAGCAAGTAATTAAAAATTACATAAGCTGGATACAAAAATATTGTAAATATGTCCGTTAATTTTAAAAATTTTGCAAACAATAGTTATTTATAAAGTGACACTTAAGTGACAAGTTGCTTTTCTTAATTAATTTATTATAATAAAACCTGAAAATTAGTTACCGACGAGATGTTGGGATACTCTTTTGTTATAAATTGCTTTTAGCCCTATTTTGAAAGACGCGAACTTTATTTCTTGGCCAAACTGCTAAACCAGAAATTTACGCACAATAACATTACTTTAATACAGCTGTCTATTTAGGCAGAAATCAATACTTCTTAAAGTTTTGGGATCCAGTTTTTGCTGTAAAGGGGCTTGTCACTGATTTCATTAATAAACATTATAATAAAAGGTTTAATGTCGCATAGCCGTAAAATTTATACTTAAAGAGAATTTAGTTTGCCTGATACTGATTAAGCTTGCAATTTTCATTTTGAAGTTGATCGACTAATTATGACACTTTATTTTATAAAATTATTATAGTGTTTATACACTGACATAAGAAAATTTAAAACTGATGACATGGCCTAAAACAATTTATTAGAAATTTTCTTAGAACCACGAAAAATGTATAAACCAATTTATGTACCTACTCCAGAAGTGGAAAAATAAACTTCGAATAATTAAATATATATATATATATATATATATATATATATATATATATATATATATATATATATACACTTTTTGTACATATCTAGTCCCAAAATACACTTTCGATAACAGCGCTTAGTTAAAGTAGGTGTAAAATCATGTACATGTACAGGGATATTCATTTTAAAGTCAACAGAGCTTTATTTTTGAACTTTCCTGTACTTTTCTAAAAACGAATATAGCCATTTCGTGTATTTTTTTCCGTTGAATTTAATAATCTAATTAGAAAAATAGTTAAAACAAAAACAAAAGAGTTTTAGCACGAGTGACATATTTTTTAAATAGAATACCCCTTATATTTTTATATTAATAGACATAGATTTTCACGAGGAATTCGGTGATATAGGAGTTGCTGGGATTATTTCCTACGGTTCTGCTGCAAATGTCTACCTACATGATACTATAAGGATAGTTTCACCTGAAAAAACCAGGCTGCCGCTGATCACAGATGCTTATTTGTCAAAGTCAAGAATTTTAAAAATACGTTTATTACTTTTTGGCAATTTGGCAACAAGACGGAGCGCCACCCCATGCTGTTCGTCAAGTTGTGCAGTATCTCAATCGCCGTTACAATCGGTGGATTGGATGTTATGGCACTATTAAATGGCCACCTAATAGTCCAGATATTACACGTAGGACACTTTTCTATGGAGTCACTTAAAGAATGTCGTTTACCAAATGGAAAACAAACACGGAAGAAATGAAAAAATTGTAAATAAAATTAATCGTCTTGAACGAACCTCAAGAATGGCGAAAGTGAAAGGCAGATCATGTTTATATCATTTAATCATTAAAAATATTATACTTAATATAGCAGTCAATTATACTCAGTTTGTTTTGTTTATAATTTTATTGTAGTTGGTTGGTGAAAATATATAATATACCGCGCCTTTCTTCTGATAAAACCCTCATAACCATCAAAAACGCCTTAAAATTTTTGTCTTTGACGTTAAGACTGCATACTGTAGAAACTATCCTTGTTTAATTGCAGGCAGAACCGCAGAAAACTGCGCAACTGATATTTATCGCCCTCGTAAAAAATCTCATTCATTAACATAGTGGCATCTACCGCTTAATTACTTTTTATGGAAAAAATTACACGCATATGACTATTCCTTTTGGGTAGGTTCTGCATGCCTGTTGTTTGTTGATAACATACCTATAAATGGGTTCACAAGTCAACAAAAGAGTATCAAGATAAACTTTCAAACTTCATTATTATTTAGGGCTCGATCCTTAAGCACAAATAGGTTGATGCAAGAAGCTCTAAACATATTATTGCTCACTGGTAGTACTCTCATGATAGAAGATAACTCATTAAATAATTTTTAAAAATAGTAATAGTTATTTATATACGTTTACTGCTCGACGATATCGTAGACGGAGTCGGAATCACAACGAGTATTGTATTGAACTGATACGCAGTAATATGCCGTCATAGTGAATGTCGCAGCAGACACAGCAGAAGGCTTCACGCAAAACAAGTCTGATCGCGTTTCAGGTGCATTTAAACAAGCGGATCAAAATTAGCCAGTTTAAACCAGAAATGATATTTGTAAATGGGTTCATAAGAGATACGCATGAAACATTTTTTGCATATGTTACCATAAACCAGCGTTAATGAGAGCGCACCGCTGTTTTCAGTTTGCGAGCCCAAATTGCATTCTTAACCTGAAAATAGTAATATCGTTTACCGAACCATTAGGAAACAAAGGCATCAGATGGCCTATAAAATACGTCAGCGGCGCATGCTTTTTAGCGTATGTTAATACTGAGATTGAAAATAGTAAAACAATACTTGAATGTAAAACAAAATATGCCTTATAATTATAAAGAAACATCTTTATCAGGCTGGTGACAATGAGATATAGCAAAACTTATTTTAACAATTTTATGTTAATAACAATATTTTTGGTAATAAGTAAGTCTACAAGCCCGACATCCATTTGGGCAATTAATTCAAAATGTTCTGATCCGTTGAATGAAACAAACTAATACACATGGACCTGGAGGCAATGGGGATCCTTATGGTATAGGATTATATATAGAGTATATATATAGATATATATATATATATACATATATATATATGATATATATATATATATATATATATATATATATAGAAATATCTGGGATGGAATGAGAACAATGATTAGAAACCTTGATTACTTTTCTCAGACTCATCGTTGACTAGTGTTGGGGTAGATCAACACATAAAACATGATGCAGGAGGTCATCGCAACAATAGATGAACAAAAATGAACCCTTTAACATGAAGGTAAACATTTCGGAACGTTCTTGTATTGCTCAACATTAATATTGAATGTTGGTTTGGTGGAAAGAAAGCCCAAAGAACATCACGAAAAACAGATTTAGAAGGTCAGCGAATACGAGTGTTCTTAGTGTTAGTTGACGGTTAGTATTGCTGATATATATAATAATGCGCAAGAATAAAAGTTCGACAATTATGCTGCAAGGTACTCCATCAACAGATTATTATTAATTCTTTTATTAAAGCAGGTACTTGAACAATTGACTTTATCTCTGCAACTGAGGTGTGCAGAGATAAATTAATTAGGCTGATTGAATCGTCCAGCACTGACAGAGAGCAGTGGTTGTTGGCTGCTTTTCTCTTTGCAAAAGCAATTAATACAACTGTTTTTTGAAGATGCTTCATGATTAACTGATTTTTATATTTTTATTTTTAAGCTTAAATAGGCATGATTGTTTGACTTTGGTCTTTTTTAAAGCTTTCTGGATTTTATACATTCATTCCATATATTAATACTAACCATTAACACTTTTGGGCGTACCTGAATTAACTGTACCTAAAATCGAGGTAAGAACAGACGCATTTCATGACACCTCGTTTCGTGAATATTCTTTTCTTTGGCCAACTGTCTTCAACCACATGTTCCATCTGCACTAACCTTCCACCAAACCACAACGATCTACTCTTTCTGTCGATAACAACTCAATCAGTTATCCTTCTATCCTGTCTCCAAGATAGGCAATCCTTACTTTTAAGTTATATAAGAACGTGTTCATGTATTTCTCCAACGAAAAAAGTTGAAATGCAGAAAAGTATTTGTAGAGTTTAAAACAAACCAAGGGTTGCTTTTTTTTATTTGCGTTATAATATACATGGTGTCTGCCCAGTTGTTTTTTGAATGGGCTTTTCCTGTTCATTCTTGCTGTTTTATAATTTGTAACCACTTTGGTAAGGAACTTTAAATAGAATAGTTGAAGTATGAATTCACTAACACTAGTCCTTCTATTTTTGTAGTGAGTCCTGAGAAGAGAGGAGAATATATACTGAAAGCTTACTTGAAACAATAAAAGTGGTTTTTCAACCTTGTTTGCTTCCTCCATAATCGTGCCTTCAATATTTCCTTCTTTTGAACTTCTTCTTAATCACAGATTTGTGGCTGTGGATCTGTCCTTTCTTAACTTATATATATAGTTATATATATATATATATATATATATATATATATATATATATATATATATATATATATATATATATATATATATATATATATATATATGCTGTGTATATATAAATATATATATATATATATATATATATATATATATATATATATATATACAGCCCGAGAGAGAGTAAAGAGAAAGTATATATATATATGAGACAGGTAGGTATATATATATATATATATATATATATAGTGTATATATATAGCCATATATATATATATATATATATATATATATATATATATATGTATATATATATATATATATATATATATATATATATGTTATATATATAAGTGTATAAGGGCAAGAATGGATATATAAGTATATATATATATATAATATATATATATATATATATATATATATATATATATATATATATATATATATATATATATATAAAATATATGCCATCGATTCCCCATTGCCTCCAGGTCCATGTGTATTAGTTTGTTTCATTCAACTTGAATAGAACATTTATACCACTTTAAATGGATCGGAGCTTGTAGACTTATCAAACAAAATACGTTATTAGCAAATTTTAATGTGGCCAAAATAAGTTTTTTGCTTATATCTCCTCTCATTACTTATTTTATTAAAAAGTATGAACCTTTTATAGTTAATAAAGTAGCATATTTTTTGTTTTTTTACATTTATTCGTAACTCTATTAGGTTTTAAGATATTTGCGTTTTTATTTTAAATATAAATTGTTAATATCTCACATAACAAAAACGCAACAAAAATTTTCATAAAAAAAACTGACGTAGTTTTATAGGCCATCAATTTTGATTATATACCTTTGTTTCCTAAACTCAATAGTTTTCGAGTTATATCAAAAACCCGATGTTTTACTATTTTTTTAGGTTAAAAAATGCAATTTGAACCCGCTGAGCTGAGGCAGCAAAGCGCTTTGAACTGACCATGGTTCATAAGAAGAGATATAAAAAAATGTTTCATGCGTATCTCTTATTGGCTTGGTATTTTTGCGGTGGCCTCCCTGACTATTATTTCTGGTTTAAATGGCTAATTTTAGTGAAATATCGCCAGTCGAAAATTCTCGCGTAAAATATCATTTATTAAGGTTCGGGCACTTTCATTAACCGATATTGTCCGGATAATTTCCATGGTTATAATTGTCACAACAATTGTTATTATGGAAATTATCCGGAGAATAGCACGGGTTAATGAAAGTACCTGGCCTAACATCATTATCAAACGCCCTTTGCCGATAGCAATTGAATGACAAACTACTTTGATTTTTTTGAACCAAAACAGGTATTAGTGTGCACAAGTACACGTATACCTTGTGCCACTGCATGACGTGAACAAATTTAAAATTAAAACCGTATGTTTTAACTATCTGCGGTCAGATAACATTTTGTATATTACTTGTGGGTCAGTTCATCACAATACTGTGATTACCCTGATCTCGTTCAATATTTAATACCTGCTTTTGCAATGAAGCTATCAAGACCTTATTATATGAACAATACACATTAAAAATTATTTATCTTTAATAATAATAGAATGGGTTGTAAGTTTTTTCTATCCTTAGTATTTTAAATTACTACCAATTGGGTAATAATATGTTTAGGAATAAATTTAGTATTCTTTGCATCAAACCTAATCTAGTATTTGATAACTAAGTTCAGGCTTTTCAGAGCTAATATAATAAGTTTTAAAGTTTATATCTTGGCACACATCTTATACATTTCTTAGTAATAGTAATCCTTTTTATTTTATTGGCAATTTTATTTATGAAAACCTTTTATTATAGGTATGTTATTATTTTTAAAGTAAACAGGGCTTTATTTTTGAACTTCCCTGTACTTTTTTAAAAAAGGAATATAGCCATATCGTGTATTTTTTTCCGTAAAATTTAAAAAATTAATTAGAAAAACATTTGAAACAAAAACAAAAGAGTTACGACACGAGTGAGGTATTTTTTAAATGGAATACCCCATATATTTTTATATTAATAGATAGAGATTTTCACGGAATTCGGTGATATAGAGGTTGCTGGGTTTTTTTTTCTGCGGTTCTGCTGCAATTGTCTAAAAACTGCATAATACTATAAGGATAGTTTCACCTGAAAATCCCTGGCTGCTTCAGGTCACAGGTGCTTATTTGTCAAAGTCAAAAATTTTAAAATATTGCCATTACTTTTTGGTGTAGTTTTATAATGAGGTTTTCATCAGACGAACTGGCTTTTAATTATATTATATGCTAAAAATGATATGATATATCTGGCTTTAAACCACAGCAATTTGCAATAAACGTAACAAAATTAAAATACAATACATGGTAAAAATATGGTAAGTAATAAGAACACTTATAACAAAAATTATACATAATAATTTAAAATGTTATATATAATCCCCTTTATTTTCGAAACATGATCTATAACCCTCCTTGAGCCTATATATATATATATATATATATATATATATATATATATATATATATATATATATATATATATATATATATATATATATATATATATATATATATATATATATATATATATATATATATATATATATATATATATATATATATATATATATATATATATATATATATATATATATATATATATATATATATATATATATATATATATTTTCTTTTGCTTCAATAACTGTACTCGTTCCAATCTACTTAAAATTTCCAATCTAAATAAAATTTAAAGGTAATTTAATTGAAAAAAAATATTTAAATAAGGGCCTTCTTTATCTGGGTGTTATATACCTGACAGGATTCTTAACATTTTTTAATCTCCCTTGGTACTATGTGTATAGATCATCGTTCAAATATTTTTATTATTAATTAAAATATTCATATTAATAATTTATAAATACGTTCAAAATGATCTTGAGAAAATTTTAATAATATTTTTAACATCAATATATATATATATATATATATATATATATATATATATATATATATATATATATATATATATATATAATATATATATAATTTAATAATTAAACTTTAAAAAATTTTAAAATTTTAAGCTATTTACTTATTTATTTCCTATTTTTTAAAATATAATCAAATTGAAGTTTAAAAAACCTAACCAAACCCCCAAAAAATAAGTAAACTTTAAAAAAAAAAATATTTCAAAATATGATTAAAGTATTTTTGATCATTTTGAATAAGTAACGTTTAATTATTATTTTTTAAAATCAAAATAAAATATTTAAAGATGAGCAAACATATGAAGATCGAGAAATGTTAAGGTCCGCCAGGTGTATAAAACCCAGATAAAGGAGGCCCAATATTATTTTTTCAATTAAAAAAGTGAAAATTTTATTTTATTAAAGTTTTAAGTGGATAAAATGGGAAAAGTCATTGCCCAAAAAAAAAAATAAATAAAAAAGGCCAATTGTTATCCCCCATTCAATCAATAAAACATTTAAAATTAATTTTTAGATGGATTGGATATTGTTGTTAGCGAAATGTTTAATAGCCAAAATCATATTTTTCCTTATATCTCCTTTATTACTTATTGTAGTAAAAAGGTGTGTATGACCCTTTTTAAAGAGCTTACTAAAAGGTATACTTTTTGTGTTATACATTTTTTTGTAACTCTTTTATTTTGGCATATTTGCATTTTTATTGTAAATTTAAATCATTATTGTCTCAAAAACCAAAAGCGCCTTAAAAAATTTCAGAAAAAAAAACTGACGTAGTTTTATTAGGCCATTAATTTTAATTATATAGTTTTTTTTCCCAAAATCCCTGTTGAGTTATATGAAAAAATCGATTTTACACGATTTTTTTTTGGTAAAAAAAATGCAACTTGAATGTACCCGCTGAGCTGAGCAGCAATGCCGCTTTGAATTGACTATAGTTCATAGTAGTATATCAAGCGTATCTCTTATTGGCTTGGTTTTTTGCGGTGGCCTCCCGGGCTATATAGGATGCCCGAAATTTTTCCCCCTTTTTCCGACATAGAAGAGATGGCGTAAGGAATTTTTCTGTTGCTGTCAAAATCAAAAAAAAACGAACAAGTAAAAAAAAATTTGTCGATTGGTGTTCCAAATATTATAGAGACCACCCCGGAAATAAATAAATTTAAAGACGAAACAAGGACACGAGAAAATGAATATAAATTAAATTTCATTATACATTTAAAAAAATTTAAAAATAAACATCATTATTTTTTATAAAATAAATGGGCGTAACATTCTTTAATGTTGATTCTATAGCTAAATTAAATCTAAGTTAAGGTACCAAAGAGAAACAAAAATTGTAAATTTTATTTAACTATAAAAGACCGATATTTCTTTAAATCTCAAAAAAGTCGTTTTTATAGAATATTTAACTGTCCAACATAGCAGTCACAATTATTTATTTTGGGACAAGTTTTCCCAAATTTTTTTTTTTCCAATATACCACAACCGTAGTATAGTTATTGGAATAATAATATAAAATTTAAAAAAATAAGCAAGATAGTAAAAACAAAAAATTTGTTCTATATAAACAATTATTAAGAACTAGAATAGAAAATAAATAAAATTGTCTACCTAGATGAAAATTAATTTGCTTTTTAATCAGTATTTAAGCAATTTTTTTTTTTTTTTTTAGCAGAAATAACATTTTGGCTCAATTTTTTTTATGCATGGATTTTCCTAAAATTTTTTAGGGTGGAAAGCCCAAGGATCAAAGTTTATATCATCCCAAGGGTGCCATCCTTGGGTTACCACCATCTTGGGGGTAGAAATTTTATTACATTTTAACTACAGAAATCGATAAAGACAGTAATTTTAAGTAAAAATATTCCATACATTTTTTTTGTAAATTAATATTTTTTTAAATTATTCATGATTGAAAGTAAAAGTTTTTCAAGAAAAAAATTTAAAGTATTTAATGGTTTTTCGGTTTTAAATTAAGAGCGAAATTGTAGTTTAAAAAAAAAAAAAAAAAACATCAATTAATAATTTCTACAACCAACGGACGAAATTTTGGCTTGAGTAAGCCGTTTAAAACCTCTATTTACCAGCGAGCACCACGTTATTCGGCCCTTTAAACCCCATCCATTTTAAAAATAAGAAATCTAAACGGATTTATTTCACATAGCCTTTTTAGCTTTTAAACCCTAAAACTATTTTTTAAAAAACTTTCCCCAAAATTAAACTAAAGAAGCTATGTTTAAAAAACCAATCATTTTTTTTTCCAAAAATTCCAATAGCCAACTTTGGAGCCTAATAATCTATATAAAATAGAATTAAACAAAGTAGAGGGTAAGAAGCTTCTAATTTCAAATTTTTGTGCAAATTGATACAGGAAAAAAAATACAAGGTTTTCCATTTTTTAGCATTATTTCCGCAACTATAATTAAATATTATTACAGATTTATTAATTAAAAATATTACTGTCTGAAATATTACCAATTTCATTATTTGGCAAATCTTTAATCCTTAAATCCACCCCTTACAACATTGCAATTCTTATAAACCATTTTTAATAGATACAGGGTGGCCGGCCATATTTTAAATTTATTTAATCGAGAATAACTTGGAACAAATAGTATCAAGATGCGGTTTTTGAGTGAACTTATATTTCTTTAAAGTTTATTCTCGTCCCTTTTGTTTTATTGTGACATTCCATTAGCTCAAAAAAAAATGGCCGATTTTCCATTATAGGACAACTATGTTATTTTAAATGGAAAAACCCTGTATATGTTTCTATTTTTTCAAAATTTAATCTTTCCCTTTAAAAATGTAACACAAGCTATGGTTATCTCAAAACCAACGTATTTATTGACCTTGAAAATTGACTGCATGTCGACCAACAATATTATTTAAAAAATTAAATTTGCTTCATATGTTACAAAAAAAAGGATCGCCAAAGGTTTGGGGTTATTCATAAAATAATAGTTACAATAAGGTTACATTATTTTTAACTACTGTAAATGTTAAAATGCCTTCCCCCGATTTGACGCACTTATTTAAATTCGAAAACTTATTAAAACTATTGACTAAAATTATTCAGAGAATATTTTCATTATGTTTCGGATAATTTTTAATTGCTCTAAATTTTGGGGAAGTGGACATAACACCTTCTTTACATATCCCCACAGAAAAAATCTAAACAGTCAAATCTGGTAAAACGAGGTGGCCAGGTAGGGCCTCCTCTTCCAATCCCCCGGTTTCCAAAACGTTGGTCAGTAACTTTGGTAATGTTTAGCATAATGGGGTTTAGCCCCATCTTGTTGAAAATAGACGAAATTCAATAGATTTTCTTCTTGCAATTGGGGATAAAAAATATTTCCAGCATATCAACGTAAGTCCAAGAGGTTACAGTTGGTTCATGAAAAAAAATGGCCCATAAATTTTTTGCTTTGACATACCACACCAGACTGTGATTTTTGGGGAATCTCTAACGTGTTCGTTATATTGTCGGGGATTTTCTGTTGCCCAAAACCTGCAGTTATGCTTATTTACTTTTCCATTGAGGTGAAATGTGGCTTCGTCTGACATTATTAGTCTATCCAAAAAATGTATATTGTTCCTTACTAAATTTTGAATTCTCTGGCAAAAAATTTCCCCCCTTTTTTTAAAAAAAAGTTTTTTTTTTTTTTAAAATTTGAATTTTGAATGGCTTTAATTTAAGTTCTTTTTTCAGATTTCTTGTACTGTAGTTTTAGGAATATAAATGAACTTGAGATTTTTCTTGTTGACAATGTTGGGTCCCCCCCCGAGTTATCTTTGGGGAAATTTTTAACGTTTTATTTAGCAAATTCTCATTGTTTACTAATTTCTTTTACGGGCCAAAGATTCCCGTACTCCAGAATTTTCTGTACCAGATTTTAATTGAATTTTTTTTGGGTGGAGCTTTATTAAACATGTTTCTAAACTTTGTTTGTTTCTTTTTACTGATTTGGTTTCGGGAAACATAATAACACATTTTCCTTTTCGCTTAACGAGAACATTTTGCGCTTCCCCAATTAAAATAACCTTTTCAAAAATGCCAAAAATGGCTGACAATGAGGCTTGTTGCTGTTATGGAAACGAGATAACTTTGTTTCCACAGGCGACTTTTCAAAAAACCTTTTAAAATAATATTCCTATTCGACATACAGTCAATTTTTGGAGGTCAATAAATGCGTTATTTTTTTTAAAATAACCCTAGCTTGTGTTACATTTTTTTTTTAAGGGGGGTGATTAAATTTTAAAAATATTGAAACAAAACAGGGTGTTCCATTTAAAATAACAAAGTTGTCCTATATCGGAAAAACGGCCATTTTTTTTGAGCTAATGGAATGTCACATAAAAATGGTAAAGATACGAGAATAAACTTTAAAGAAATATAAGATATTTGGGAAAAACCCCATCTTGATATCTTTATTTGTTCAAAAGTTATTCGCGATCAAAATGGGTCAAAATATGGAGGGCCCCCCCTGTATAAGTAGGAAAAAAATAGCATAACATACTAAAATTATATCATTACAAGTATAAAGTATACCTGTTATATGTCCACGAATTAAGTTATATTGGGTAAGGTTTAAAGTCAGGCACAAAAAGCCCAAGAAGCTGCGCTGCCTTCGGTAGTGAATCAAGACGACTCCCAGAGAAGAAGAAGAAGGTTTAAAGTGAGTGGGTATAACACCCTTCCACCGCGATTGATCGGTTTACTGTGGCTCACACCCTTTTATATTTCTCCCACTAGGTCCAGACTTCTTATAAATCTGATGATTCTGTTGTGAGAAAGATCTTTCACCTCCCCATCCTTGCCGAGGATTTAAACCCGAGTCGTGCCATTGCTGGGCACAACACAGTTTGTGTTCTGCCATTATTCCCCCCCACCACATGCGGCACTCGGTCTTCCGCTAGGCCAATCTTTGCATGTGGTATTCCAATCTGCAGTGTCCCGGGACAGTTCCACGGGTTTAAGGTGTACCCTTAATTGCTCCAGTAGTTTGACGGTACATTGTTGGTTCGGTGAGCTTATAAAAGCCTTCGAGTGACCGAGACCCGAAAGTCAATACCAGCACCGAAGATTTTCTCTTGGTTCCAAGCTGATATGAACTGCTTGGCCGTTCCATAAGATATACCGATGACCGGTTCCGGCCCTGTGAATTTTCTCTCCGCCCCCCTTTTGGCAAGGAGGTTTGCGGATTCATTACCCTCTAGGCCGGTATGTCCAGGTATCCAAAGTAGGTTAACCTTGTTGCTTTGACCCAGTTTGGTCAGCGCATCCATGCAATTTCATACGGTTTTCGAATTGCTGGTCGAGGAAATAAATTTACAATATTTAAATTTTCGATAAGATGTACAGGGTGTTAATAAATCAGCAAAATAGGAAAATGCTTTAAAGAAGAAGTACCATTATTTACTATTTTAAACACGTGTATTATAAAACAAAGTTGTTTATAAACTAACATAAAGTCTAAATGCAAATTTCGAAATAAAAATGTATACTTTTAAAAATATAAGAATAACAGTAAGTGCTGTTTACACCTTTTTCTGATTTCGTGATGGAATGTTCACCACAGAAGAGCGTATTTATTTAATACATTTTACGCTGGTACAAAAATTTTAAATGTTCGAATTTCTTTTTAAATTTGTATTTAGACTTTATGTTAGTTTATAAACATTTTTTTTTTCATAAAAGTTTTATTTAAAATAATAAATAATGGTACTTTCCACTTAAAGCATTGTCATGTTTTCCTAATTTCTTAACACCCTGTACATCATATCGAAAATTTAAATCTTTTAAATTTATTTTCTTGACAAGAAAAACTTTTTATAAAGAAGAAAGTAAACATTTTTTACTTTAATACTATAATTTTATAAAATTTTTTTTTTTATTTGCAACATGCTTATACTATTAAATATAACAATATAGGGATATCTTTGCGTAAAATTGTTACATGCAATCAGCAATTTAATTTTATTTAGAAAAAAATAGAAAAGACAAAAAGGCAGGTCTTTTATAATATACTTCCCCAACGATTCAGTTCAAATCTAAGCATAAAGCAGGCCAGACAATGGACCAATTTGTTAGATGGGAGGGCAATCTTGATTTAGCCCCTCAGAGGCACCAGTCGGTCTGTCACTTTCATTTAATGTTTTTGATTACAACAAGCAAAATTTTTGGCGAAAGATTGCCTCGATTTTGCTACAGTGTGATTTAGGTGTACCCGATTTATAACTGATTGCTAAAAGCATAACACACTGTTATTTATATTGAATTTTGCCAATACCGTGAAAAATTTATTATCTAAAACGTCTGTTCTGTAAACAACGTTGAGTAAATTGATTTTTTTATGATGCCTAATTTAGTAAATGGTCAGTATAAAAAATGTTAATATTTTAGTACATTTATTTGTATATGTTTGGGTTTGTACTTAAGCTATTATAGAACTAGATATTATTAATTACGAATTACATTTTTACACTGTGTGTTTTACCTATTTTGTTCGGTCTAATTAGACCTAAAAATAAGAGTGAAGTTACATAAATTTACATAAGTTAAAAGTATGTAAAATTGTTTAAAACATAATTAAAAATAACATTTTAAAACTCCCCATCGTTTTGATACATGGAAAAAAATCGACTCGAGGTTAAAGGTAAAATGGGTTTTTTGCTATTTTCTTTAAAACGGTAAGTTTTATCGTAAAATAACCCTAAACGAAAATAAAAGATCATAATTATTTTCGTAAAGGCCACTGTTTCTGAGATATAACGATTCAAAAAGTTGTAAGCGTCATTGACGCACCTTTTTGGGGACCTTGAGGTAGTGTTTCCCCAAAGGGCCCATTTCCAGGTCTGGATTTATTTAAGAGAACTATTGCATAATAGCAGAATTCGCAAGGGTTATAGTTCAGTAAACGAAATTGTGGACCTAAAGATCAGGTTGGGGCCCTCACAATTTTTTTTTTTTTAAATTTTGGGGGATCAATTTAAGATTACCCCTTAAAAAAATCATGATAAAAAAAGCCCAAAAGGGCCCGGGGAAAAAGCCCTCAAGAGCCTGGAAATTAGTTTTTTCAACTGTTTTGGCCGATATCTCCCGAAATAAGATAATAATTATCTTAATTATTACGTAATTCGTGTTTAGACGAAAATAAAGAGCAGTTCATTAGCTGCAAAAATGGTTCCCATCACTTTTGTCAGAAATTTGATAGTTCTTGGATAACCAGCCATTAACCCCCGCGTATTTTTACCCGCCCCGCTCTCGAAAGGGCCTAAGTACTTACACTTCCAAGCGGGCGGACAAATTTTAAATTACCACGTAAAAAAGCATATTTTTTATGATTCAAAGTTCAAAGAAAAAAAAAACCCGAGTATAATATTTGTCACTGTTTTCTTTTTTTTTTTTTTTTCTCCCAAAAATTTTTTTGGGAAAAACTCGAAGTTTTTTTAAAATTTTTTTTTACCAAATACTTGGATAATGGGGTTTGAAAGGTGTTGAATACATTCCGAAAGATTCAATAAATATTTTTTGTTTTTTTAAAACAACGGGTTTTTTTTAGGGGGGTTTTTTTTGGTTTCCGGATTTTCAAAAAGTCGGGTCTAT
>JAHBCN010005091.1:0-58073 GCA_019359885.1 Listronotus oregonensis
GGAGATACATCACTAACCGAAACGTTGTGTATCAATTAACAAATAAAGACAATGAAAGTACAAGATTTTAATGTTATTGAAACCATAACATTGTCTAACACATTTAAAGAAACATTTTCATTCTTAGTACACTGCAATTACAAAAATATAAACGTCTTAAATTATCTTGGGGTTTATCGTTTATTACCTATGACTTATAGGTACCTATTAATAGGTTATTTATAACTAATATGACATTGCCTCTATAAAACACCATGGCAAATAAAATATTTCCGATTTCATAAATATTTTTACTAAAATGATTTTTAGGAAATGTGTTTTAAAAATATAATTTTGATGCAATTAAATTTACAGTTTCTTTAATTTTCATTAGTATAGTTCATTTTATTTTTACAAGCACAACAAAAAATTTCATATTATATTAACAACTTTGAAGTAAATAGAATAAAAATCCAGAACCGTACTAAAAAACGTTGCTGATGTTAAGCCTGGTTCAGACGTAACCAGTAGTTTAGTAGAGTAAAGTAATGTTAGGTGTGTTTTTTGTTCACACGGGTCGAGTAAATTAGTAGGCTTTATTTAAGCAAGTCGACTAAAAACAGCGTGCCAGTGTTTTAGACGATTAAAAAAAAGGTCTTTTTTATTCAATTTTAAAATGTATGATTCATGAATGTGGGATATGATATGCCAGATAAAAAAATAAACTAAAAACATTTTTTTCCAATTTGAATATTTAAAGCAATAAAGGGGGTCCCAGTTCACAGATTCTTACTTATATATATATATATATATATATATATATATATATATATATATATATATATATATATATATATATATATATATATATATATATATATATATATATATATATATATTTTATATTTTATATATATATTATATATATTTTATAAATAATTTTTATTATATAATATTATGAAAGAAATCAAAAAAAGAGGGAATTTAAAAAACAAGACCAATGGAATTTTCCAGGATGTTGTGAAGCAATTGATGGCAAGCATATACATAGTTATAAAGGTACGAGCCGACTCTGAAAGTTTGTATTAGAACTATAAAGAAACTAACAGTATTGTGTTTCTAGCCATTGTAGATCACAATTACCTCTTTAAATATATTGATGTCGGGTGCAATGGAATAATTTTCAATGGTAGAGTTTTTCGGAACTGTAATATGTTTACCAAATTGGAAAATGGTATTCTTTCAGCAGAATCATATTTAGTTGGAGATGACGCCTTTCCTTTGAAATCATACTGCCTAAAACTTTTTTGTGAAAGTAACTTAACAATGGGACAGAATTTTTTTTATTATAGATTATCATAAGCTCGCAGGATCGTGAAGAATGGCTTTGGTAAATTAGTAAGTAAATTAAGAATATTTGAAAGACCAATACCATTTGTTCCTGACAAAGTAGATAAAATTGTACGTGTAAACAGGGCTCTTAATAACTGGTTGAGACTGAAAGAAGGAAATGGGTATTTGAATCCTGGATCTATTAATGTGAAAAATTTAGAAAACGGAAACATTATTATTGGTAGTTGGTGAGAAATTTAAAGCAAAGGAATGCTTAGCTTAAGGCGAAATACTGGAAATCATCCTTCTTAGGTGCCAGGCAGTTTCGAGAAAAAATTTGTGAACTATTTTTTTGGTAGAGGGGTCGTACAATGGTAATTTAGAATGGTACATTAATTATGAAAAAATAATAATTGTAGAAGTGTGAGGTCTTAAAAACCTATATTTACAATTTACCAAATAAATAAACTAAAAATTACATACCATATTTGTCTGTATTTTTCTAGTACTTTAAACGATTAAGTTTAAAGCATCATCTAAAAGTTTAAACCATTTCAACGACGGCGTATACACATCGGAAAAGCCAGCGCCTAATTTTTTTGACTGGCTCACTTTTTTTCTCTTGAGAATATGTCGATCTAATGTTTTTAATCTTTTGAGCAATATTTTTTTGGCTGAAACCTTTCTATTGCAATCACTTATTGTATTTTTAAGTATGCTGCTTGCCGTTTTTGTTTATTTTTGTAAGTTCGTTTCGAACATCACACAGGCACTCATGTTTAACATACTCTTCAACTAATTTTGAAGTAGTATATTCGCCCCTCCCCCTTTTTGGCCATATTTAATTACAATATTAAATATTCTCCACAAACAAAAGTTTAGTGATCCTTCAACTAAATTCGAAGCGGCTACAGTTAGGTTTTAGGTTTTAAGTGAGTGGGTGTAACACCCTTCCACCGCGACCGATCGGTCTATTGTGGCTCACACCCTTTTATATTTTTTCCACCAGGTGCAGACCTTTTATAAATCTGATGATCCTGTTGCAAGAGAGATCTTTCACCTCCCCCGGCAACAAGGCCAAGGATTGCGAATCTGAGTCGTGCCATTGCTGGACACGAACACAGTATGCGTTCTGCCGATTCATCCCCCTCCATGCACATGCGGCATTCAGCGTCTTCCGCTAGGCCGATCTTTTGCATGTGGTATTTCAATCTGCAGTGTCCCGTGTACAGTCCCACTAGAGTTTTAAGATGTCCCCTTGATTGCTTCAGTAGTTTGACGGTACATTGTTGGTTCGGTGGGCTTTCAAAGGCCTTCGAGTGTCTAAGACCAGGAAGTTTATGCCAGGACCGAAGATTTTCTCTTTGTGTCCAAGCTGATATGAACTGCTTGGCCATTCTATAAGATATACCGATGACCGGATCCGGCCCTGTGAATTTTGTCTCCGCCCCCCTTTTGGTAAGGAGGTCTGCGGATTCATTACCCTCTAGGCCGGTATGTCCAGGTATCCACAGTAGGGTGACCTTGTTGACTGTCGGAGAATATTTTAACTGTCTTTCGTGTGCAGTGCCGATCAACCAGCGTTCTAGCACACATCTCAATAGCAAATACCTCCGCTTGAAATATGGTTGCGAGAGTGCCCCGGCTGAAGGAAACTCTGCCTCCGGCCTCTGTCCATATATTCCAGCTCCTACACCGTCCTTGGTTTTCGAGAGCGGCTACAGTACACTACTTGCTATTACCGGCCAGTCCAGACGTGTCTAGTCGGCGCGCTAATCGGCTTTTCTTTGTGGTGGGAGCTACTACTCGACCAAGAAAATAGAATAAGTTTTTATTTACTAAACTCGACTGTGTACTCAAGTACCAGTGAGCTCGACTAAAAGAAATGTGTTCAAATGGGTCGAGTCACTAAATTACTGGACCACTTGACTTAACTACTGGGTGAGTCTGAACCAGGCTTTGGAGCTTAAATAAAATTTAAAAAAATTTAATAAAAAAAAAGAAAAAGTTATTTAATTTTTCTGTTAAATTTAACCCATCAAAGTTGTTAAAAAAAAACGTCCTGGAGAATATCTTTTCTCTTATTTAATGTAAGGTTAGCAATCCAAATACATTCTTAATATATTTCAAGATATTTAAAGTGTAATATTTCTTTAATCAACCTCGTTACATTTGCAGTTTTAAAGAAAACAATAAAATTATAAGTACATTTAAAACACTCCTAATCCCTACACGTACCTAAGTTATTTAAAAGACGTACTTAAGTTATTTAAAAGAATTTTATTTTTTCAAAATTTATATATAAGTAATACTGACCCTAAACTTGCTGCAAAAATTCCTGCAACAAAAAATCCTGTTAGGCCTTTTAAATGACCCATTACAGAAATAACATACAAAGGTAATAATTCATCAGCATCTTTGATTTGACCTACAGAAAGAGGATCACAGCCTTTGTAATTAGCAACCAAAATCATTCCGGTGTAGAAGTTTATGGTGTATATAAAAATCAAGCCAAAACAGGATGTCCATAAAGCTCTAAAAAATTAAATTTATTCACAAATCATAAATTTAATAATATTAAAAAGAGAAAAACTTACTTTCTAACTTGATAAATACTTTCTACCGACAAATATTTTTGAATTGATGCTTGATTTGAACAGAACATTGTTAGCCAATAAAATGTTCCTCCGATTACAACGGACCAAAAACTGTGTCGAATGGTGGGATCAAGGTTAAAACTATAAACAGGGAAAAAACATTAAAATATAGCTAAAAATAATCTACTTAAATTATTATGTCAATTATAAAAAAACATGTTTATAGAAAAAATATCTAGTTGTCTTTTGTTAATTTAAAACACAGGATTACAATTATTTTTTAAGCCCGCTTTGAACCCAGCCAAGTAAACTAGTGCATTAGAAAGGAAAAAAGTCTTGGCATCTTCCAAAATGAAGCAAATCGTCCATCGACGGGGTTTAGTGCTAGTACTAGTAACAAAATAAAAAGTACATCAAGTACAAAACAACTATAGTATATTAAAGACTGTCTTGTTTACGAAGATCAAAAGGCAAATTGGATCCGAAAAAGGGATAGAAGTAGTTAAGGGTGCGTTCACGTACAACGTTGGTTTCCGGCGCCGGCAAACAATCGCCGAGACGCGCCAACCAGCGCTTACAGGCGCGAGTAGAATTCCCCAAAATCTCAAGTGTGTGCGTTCACAGACAAAGCTTGTCCGGACTTGCAAGCGCTTGTTACAAGCGCCGACCGGCCGATAAGAATGTTTGAAACATTCTTTCCAGCGCTTGTTGAGCCGTCAGACGATAGGGCGAGGTGAAGCCAAGTGTCCATAATGGTAAATGTCGAAGAATTAATTTCCAATGTGTTTCAAAAACAGGTCATTTGGAACAAAAGATTAAAACTGCATTCCAATAGAATTCATGTTGACAAGTGGAAGGAGATCGGGATTGAAATGAAAGTAGCAGTCTTTTATGTTGTTAAAATACATTTTATTATTTATTATATCTTAAGTAAATTACACTCACATATAAGTACATAATATAAATATATACAGGGTTTCCCAAAAAGTAATGGGACACACAGAGCAACAATTTACTAAGATACAGGGTGTCAAACTTTTAATTTTGTTTTCTTTTTTTTGTAATAATTCTTTAACTAAATGACGTAACGGTACAAAATTGGGGATCTAGGGATTATTTGAGGTGAGAAATTTAAATTCGTCCATGCTTCTGATATTGCTACTAGAGGGCTCTAGCTACGGCCTATCCCATTGGTTTTAGATGGCATTTAATTAAAAAATAAGTTACTATAATTTCTCTGCATTAAAAATGTATACCTCATTTAAGTCTTTAGGAGCAATTGTTTTCGAGATAAACGCATTTTAAAGGACCTCGCAATTTTTCTATGGAAAATGGCTTTGGGCTAATTGTTTTTAAACTTTGCGTAGTAATAGTTCTCAACACGCTGATCAAAAGTCTAAACGGGTACAAAACCCGAAAACTCCTCCAACCCTCCCAAAACTACCCTCAAAGGTCACTGGGGATTTGGGGACATTTGAGGGTGATTTTGGGGGGTTAGGGGGGTTTTTTGGTTTTGTGCCCGTTTAGACTTTTGATCAGCGTGTTGAGAACTATTACTATGCAAAGTTTAAAACTCAGATACTTTAAGCAATTTTAATATGTATAATTTACTTATTAGTTTGCAGTAAATATAGCAGAGAATTAGTTTTGGCGTGATTTGTAATATTGCAGCTACAGACTATATTATTTAAACGGTATTTAACTATCTCGGTGACTGTCCGGCGTCACGTCGGGCGGAACTGCTGCTGAAGCCGAATTTATTTTCAGACGTGAAATACCACAAGCTTTTGCTCGCGCTTATAAGCTCTTGAAACAAGCTGCAAGCCAGAAGGCGCTTGTTGCGGCGTTGTTCGTGAACGCACCTTAACGCAATATTACACTTGCAAGTCATTAGGTTCTTTAACAAAGGAAGGCTTCGCCGACAACAAAAAATTGTGAACTAATAGACAAGTTATATAGTGGAATAGATGAAAATACCCGGAAAATATGGTTTAGAGTCCACAAAAAGCTGTAGATCCTGGCAATATTTGCCTAGCTTTAATAAAGATTCTTTAATTAGAAAAGGCTCTCTATTCAGATAATTAATCGATTTTGTTGTTGAGTTTATTACCATACTTAACTACTTAATTTAGGACTTATGTTAAAAAAAAAGTTAAAACATAACTTATAAAAAATTATTATTTTTCGGGTAAGGCAAACAATTTTTGTTGTTTTTACAAAATAATTTAAAAAAACTTAATATATAAAGTGTATTTGGTTGATAGACAAAATAGCCGACACTTTGTTATTTATTTTTATTAATAATTAATAATGGTATTTTTAAAAATTGTATCAGTCACGATTGTTTTAAACCTTAAATAGAAAATTAGACTATAACAACAAATCAGGGCCAAAATATATTGTGTACAAATAAAAAACAAATAAAAAAAGGCAAAAAAATTAATAAGAATATATAAACTTTTGAACTGCGAAATGCTAAAGTTAAAAAAAATATTATGAACTAGTCTTTATTCTATATATTTTTGTAAAACAAAGCATGTTTTATGCATTTTTTGCTGTACAACATACGTTTTTATTTTTGCTAGTGACGTTCGAGCGCAATTTAAAGTGAATAATTTTACAGAAAAACGTGCCTCTACTTTTTTTTTAAAGTAAAAAATTACTTTTTAAATGCTCATTCCTTTCTGAGCCAATCGGATTTTTTTTTTCGTTTTTGCGACCTATCCAGCGATCATTGTAATTTGGTTAAAATATTTGCACGCGATCGCCAGAGTACTAAAGTGCACACAGTTAGTTTCTTAGTAAAACGGAAGTTAGTTCGGAGTTAAAATACCCCTCCATTCAGTTCTCCGGGCGAGGGGTACATTTGGGGGGCCACCATCGAAAAGTCTAATATCCTTCACAAATATATGTGGGCTTAACTCCAACGTAAACTCTGTTCACCATTATCTTCAATCCTCCAAACCCCACATACTATTTCTCACCGAAACCCAAGTAAGTCCCAAAACAGCAACCAACCACCTCCTTTTCCCAGGTTATGAACTCATTTCATCTTTTCGACACCATGGCGGCGTTTGTGCTTATGTTCGCAACGACCTGGCTTGTGCTAGGGTTTCTAACCTCGAATCGGGTAGGCCTGATATTCTTTGGCTTAAACTTTCTTTCAGATCTTCTACCAAATTTATCTGCTGTATATACCGGTCCCCGTCCGACAATTCCTACAACGAGCTCTTTGATTTCGTTTCAATAAAGATCGACAATATTATTTCCCAGTTTTCATTGGCCGAAGTAATCGTTCTCGGGGATTTTAATGTTCATAATAAGGATTGGCTAGGATCCACAAAAACTGATACACAAGGCAGAGCAGCAGAAAATTTCGCAATCAGCAACTCGCTCACCAATCTAATTATGTCATCAGTAACTGCTCCCCTTGGTCGCTCTGACCATGGTTTGGTCACCGTATCTTACTCCACTCATTTTGAGGCAACTGAAAGCATGCCGCCACGAACCGTCTGGCACTACAATTCGGCCGACTGGGATGGCCTAAGAGATTTCTTTGCCAGCTACCCTTGGGATCCTACCTGCTTTTCTACTTTCGATCCTTCCGAAATTTGTAAACAAATTACCGAAACAATTCAACTAGGCATTGAGACCTATATTCCCCACACTAAAAAGAACCCCATAACTTCAAATCACAAACCGTGGTTTTCTAAATCCTGTGACAAAGCCAGACTTTTAAAAATTCAATCCCACAAAAAGTTTCTTCAAAACCCCAGTCCCGAAAATCGACAGGCTAGCATCGAAGCGAGAAATCAGTATAATCAGACCATCTCAGAAGCGAAAGACTATTTTAACAATCGAATAAAAGATAAAGTTCTCTCTTGCTCAAATGGCAGTAAAGCTTTCTGGTCCTTTGCCAAAAATATTAGTCAGAACTTTTGCACAAATTCTTTTCCACCCCTAATCTCTGAAGATGGAATTGTCTCTACCTCCAAAGGAAAAGCCGAACTATTTGCCAAACAATTTGCTGCCAATTCTACGCTTGATCCTCCTACTAATCTTCCCCTTCCAACAGTTGTCCCTGTTTCTCATAAAATGTCCGATATAATTTTTAAAGTTAAACAGATCAAGCGTATTCTTTTTTCTCTTAATACTAAAAAATCGTCTGGGCTGGATGGCATACCAGCAATCGTCTTAAAAAAATGTGCTCCCGAGCTTGCACCCATCTTAACTCGCCTCTTTCGAATCTCTTACGACACGGGCATTTTCCCGGAGAGTGGGAAAGCTGCACGTGTGCAACCTGTCCCCAAAAAAGGATCCAAAAGTCTCCCTTCCAACTATAGACCTATATCTCTTCTTTCAGTTGTTTGCAAAGTAATGGAAAAATTCATTAATTCCCAAATCTAAAGTACGTGAAAAAACATAAGATCTTACATGATAGACAATATGGATTCCGTCACAGTAGATCCACAGCTGGTCTTCTTTCCTTTGTCTCACACAACTGGAACAAGTCCCTTGAGTTTCTTGGTGAATCCCAGATCGTTGCTCTTGACATATCCAAAGCTTTCGATCAGGTCTGGCATGATGGGCTTCTTAACAAACTTCCTTCTTACGGTCTTCCACCTAAGCTTTGCTCTTGGCTTTCCAGTTTCCTTTCTAATCGACGTATATCAGTTAGTGTAGATGGTCATTCCTCCAGCTTCTACCAAATTAATGCTGGGGTGCCCCAGGGCTCAGTGCTGGCACCCACGCTGTTTCTTCTATACATTAACGATCTTCTCTCTTCCACAATCAATCCCATTCATAGTTTTGCTGACGATAGTACCCTCCACTCTAGTATTCAATTTCTTAAGCCACCGTGTAATCCTGATTTCGAAAACAAGCGCAGGTCAATGCAGATATCTCTTTCGCAAGACCTCAAACTTATCTTCGATTGGGGCGCCAAAAATCTTGTTCAGTTTAATGCCTCGAAGACACACAGTCATGTTCCCTGTCGCGAAAAAAGTCTGCAAATGCTCATCCCTTACATATGAGCGGCCAAGTTCTGCAGAACAAAGAGTCGTTTAATCTTGTCGGCGTTACTTTTGAGAATAACCTCAACTGGAACAAACACATTTTATCCATAGCTTCGGCAGCTTCAAAAAAGATTGGATTTCTCTTCCGAGCCAGAAAATATTTCTCTTCTTCCAATTTGTACACTCTGTATGTATCCCAAATCAGACCCTCTTTAGAATATTGTTCTCATGTCTGGGGAATGGCGTCCCCTACAACACTTAGCATTCTGGACTCCATTCAAAGAAGAGCCGTTCGTCTTATTAATGATCCAACGCTCACAGAAAGGCTTCCTCTTCTTGCCCACCGTCGAGCTGTAGGGGATCTGTCGCTCTTCTATAGGTATTTTCACGGTGGTTTCTGCTTAGAGGAGTTGGCCAGTATAATTCCTTCTCTGGCAGCTCCCAACAGAGCAACACGTAGTGCAACTTTTATGCATCCTTTTACAGTTCAGTTAGAGAGGCCCCGAACTTCCCGATTTCTTCGTTCATTCATCCCTAGAGTGTCAAGACTATGGAACCTGCTGCCCGCAGAAATTTTTCCCTCTCCTCCCAATCTCCAAAAATTTAAGTCCCGTGTGAACAAACTCTCTCTCACCACACTGAAGACACCCACGGTACGTTAGTACTTAGGCATCAGCCTTCGTGGACTGTCCCAAGATAAAAAAAAAAGAAACATTCTAATTAAAGTTGGCAATTATTTTTCGAAAAAGGACCGGTAATTATGACCATTCAACATCTCATTAAAAAATTTGGCTCAATTAAATAAGCACCGCATATTTCCCACCTTCATTAGTAGACGAAAATCTGCTCCTGGTGATGGGATTCCATTGCATGTGGATTTTTTTCAGCCCAAAAATGGTTCTTGTAAAAGTGTTGGATGACGTTCCTCCTTCATAGGTTAATACCTACAATAATTTTACTGTCGAATAATGGGTTTTTATACACTGTTTGAATACAATGGCAAAAGTTTATTCCTAATTCACAAAGAAGTGGAGTCTAAATCCGTTAGAGGTGGTAGGAAAATAATAAAACATCCTAAAAATTTTTCCAAACAAGAATATATGAAATATTTATATTGTCGCCAGTTTTTTGTGTTCTATATCCGAGATCTTTCTTAACTAAATTTAAAATCGCTACCTCAAGTGTTCTTACAGTAGGTCGTACTTTATATGATTTTCCGGTTTAAAATTTTTTTTTCAAGTGAATTTTTGTGTACCCAAAATATTTATACTTAGAAAGTGCTCTTCATACAACTGCCTGATAACTAGACTGGATAGACAACTGTCAAAGCTATTTTGATTTACAAAACTAAATTTGCTTCTTATCTGAAATACGTTTTTATTACTTAATAATACCCATTTTCACAACCACTTGCAAATAAATTATTTTTATCGAAAAAAAAATCAAAAATAATTTTAACTTTTTAATAAAGCAGTGGTGTATCATTTTTTTCTTTAAAGGAATAAAAAATTATGTTGTACAGCAGTGTGTCTCTTTTTATGCATAATAGATGCGTACTACATTTTACAAAAATATATAAAACCAAGTTATTATAAAGAAAGGTTTTTTTTAACTTAAGTACCTTGTAGATAAAAAGTAGACATTTAGAATATATGTATAAATTAAGTTTTTTTTCTTAAAATGGACCCAAAAATAACCTTCTTACATATTTACATGTTATTAAGAAACTTTCAGTATAATCTTTCTAAGTCACGAATTTAAAAAAAAAACATATCAAATGACTTAACTTTTATTATAACGTTTAGGTTTTGTTTTCATAATTTAAACACTAAACAAACGAGTGTTACTAAATTAAACATTTTTAAATACTTGGTCTCATTTTGGGCTGCAAAAAAAATTCCTTTTTTAGTTACTTAACATGAGTTTAAATACTTCATATAAATTAAATAACTTACTTAAAAATTTCCAATTTTCCTGCCTTGTAATTATCAGACCATACAATCCCTGTACCACCAGCAATTTTTTCTCCTAGACTTACGATAAGCAATAATGATCCGATAAGCACACCTGTTTGAAAGGTATCGGCAATTATAACAGCTTTCATTCCACCCTATAACAAAATTTGAAAAAGTTATTTATTTTTAATAACCCAATAAAAATTGTTTATTTACATGCAAAAATATAAACCTTGCATCAGCTATCATTAGGTTCCAGTTCTGCTAGTTAAACTTATACAGGGTGGCCCATCAAAACCGTCCAGCAAGGTTTACGGCTTTGAACGTGAAAATTTAAAAAAATCCTCGGACCCATATACCTTTGTTTTCAGGGGACAAATTTACACATAAACTCCATCACTATAACTTTAACCCCTTTGCGGGGGCGGAAGTCACCCTTATTTTTTTTTAATGGATAGGGGTATGTTGGGATACATCATTTGAAAGAAAAATAAATTCTCTGTAAAATGGCGATTCGTTTTTTAAATTTGAGCTATGCGTTGGCGTGCAATGGAATTTTAAACATTTTACTGGACCTCTTATTTACAAATGCAATTTTTTTTTATATAATTCGTTTATCAGTCGACAATTCGAGTTTATCTTTAGTAGAGTAGTTGATGTGGACAGTTCCTTATATCTGTGGTTTTATTTTCTTTCGATCTGATAAAATATGGTTTATTCTATTGCGGAAAGAGTAGAAATTATTGAATTGTATTTTATACACAATGAATGTGCAAGAGTAACAGCAACTTTGTTTAATGAGAGACATGCAGATAGACACGTACCCGTACATAATGGATACATCCAAAAGTTAGTAGCGAAATTTCGGCAAACTGGTTCAGTAGAAAATAAAAAGCAGAATATCTAAAATCCGGTGAGACATGAGGCAGTAGAAGTAGCAGTTTTGGGTCAAGTTAGTATGAATTCTACATTAAGTACCAAAAAACTTTCTAATGTAACAGGAGTTTTGCGGACCACTGTACAAAGAATTCTTGCACATTATAAATGGTACCTATATAAATTCAACTTTTTCAAGAATTAAATAAAGATAATAATGACCACCACAATTTTGTGCAATATTGTCCGAAATAGTTTTAAATACTTCCAACTACCTTTTTAATGTTTGTTTCTTAGACGAATGTTCATTTTTTCTCAATGTCACATAACGACATAATTGTCGTTACTGGTCCGACACGAATCCTAGGATCTACCATGAGGTTCATATACAACATCTTCAGAAATTAAACGTTTGGGCTGGTATTTTTGCTTACCGGGAAATTTAAATGGAGATACTTACCTAGACTTGTTGGAGAATACCGTCAACCCAGAGCTGATCGATATTATCGAAAACGACCAACGTTTCCATGGAGAAAATCCGATATTTTAGCAAGAAAAAGCTGCTTCCCATTATGCATTATCTGTACGGCAGTTTTTGGCTGAAACCTTTCCTGACAGATGGATTGGGAGAAGGTGTGCTATCGAATGGCCCGCGAGATTACCCGATTTGTCTCCACTTGATTTCTGTTTGTGGGGACATCTAAAATCCAAAATTTATGCCACCCAGTCTGAATCTTTAAAAGATTTACGAAACCGCATCACTAATGAATGCCAACAAATTACACCCGATATTATTCATAATGTTAGGGATCACTTTAAACAGTTGCTGTACTATTGTATGGTGGTAAACGGTGGACATTTTCAACAATTAATATATTTTGTTTTTCAGTAAACTTTAGCTCAAATTAAAAAAAAGAAGTGCCATTTTAAAGAAAATTTAATGCCCTTTCAAAAGATATATCCATCCCTCCCATTTAAAAAAATAAGGGTGAATGCCGCCCCCGCTAAGGGGTTTAAGTTATAGTGAATTTGTATGTAAATATGTCCCCCTGAAAACACCACCCTGATAAGGTCATCCTCCGGCGATATCTCGAGAACCCTTCATCGCATAACTTTCGAAAAAAAATATTTATAGTAAAACTGGCCTCAAGAAAATGCCAATAATTATTTTTAGGTTTCTAATTCCACCACTAGAGGGAGTAAAACTAGAAATAAAATTGAAAACACAGATTATTTAAAAATATGCTATATTAACTTAGGTCGTTTATAGTTTTCTCACAAACTATGTAAACTTAGGAAACTTTTTTCTTTTAAGCGTTTTTCTCTAACCTGCCAAATATAGGAGGGGGGGAGGAGCAATATGTATATTTGAAAAAAATTAAATAACTTCTTTTCGGCTTAACTGATTTTAATAAACTAGGTGTCGTTTGAAAGAGCTTTTGCCAGGGCTTAAAATTCAATATTGGTATAATTTATTTATTTTTTTGTTTTATCCGTAGAGATTAATTCGTGTCAAAGTTATAAATTTTGTCACTTTTTTCGAGAAATTTAAATACAATGGTATTATTATCATAAGCCCATTAAAAGAGCATAAAAAGTAAAGAAACTGGTGAAAACCGCATTTCGATATCTTAATTATTTCTCGAATTATTGTCGAAAAACTTCATTACTCGTATTTTTAAGCAGCTGGATAAACAACGCATCGTTTTTATCGAGAGTGCTGGAACGTCAAAGATCTTAGAAAACAGGAATGTTAAGAATGACAAGTGCATTGTGTGTCAAACATGATAATTTCAAATTTAGTTCTTGTGTATCGTAATTCATCGTTATTATTATAAGTAGTAGCATTGTTAGTTGTTATTAAGTAATTTTTAATTATGTCTTATTTTACCACCGAGGCATACGATATGCTTGCCGTTTATTTTAAAAATTTTCAAACTGCCTCTATTGCTGCAAGACAATAAATGCCATAAGCATAAGATATACCGATAGACGGCATTTTAATAAACAGTGTTTAGACATTTGGCAACCCTTTAAGAGAAACTGGAAATGTGCATTCTATTCCAGCACAATGAAGATATAATTAGTCAGATCCCGTAGATAATAATAAATCAGCTATTATTATCCAGGGTTCAGAAGGAGTGGTGAAGCGCAACATAAGGTGCCGTTTCCGGACAGCATCTCTAGCCTCTTCTACTCAATTCCTATCCTCGCCTCCACGAAATGTGGCATTGAGCGTGGTCAGTGCCACACTTCGTGGAGGCGAGGATGGGAATTGAGTTGGGTGAACCCTGGAAAACCTGCGCAACCCGACCGGAGACTGGGTAACCAACCCCAGTGGAAAGTAGGGTCAGGGCTGACGATGAAAGGAGAAATGGTCCAGCGATCCATACATGGAAAAAGATAGTACTACGAAACAGAAACTTTTGCCTCGAAACCGGACAGATACTTTTTATAAACGACATAAGCAACGGAAAAAGGATATTCTTATAGGAACATGGAATGTGTTAAGCTGGTACAGACCTGGAATAGCAACAAGACCAATCAAACAACTTAAAAAATATAACATGGACATAACTGCCATACAAGAAATGAGATGGACAGGAATGGGTAATATGGAGATGGAAAACACTCAAATCTTCTGGTCATGAAGTGAGGACCGACATGAATACGGATGTGGCTTTGTCAAAGCAGCGAGGTCAAAAGCAGCAGTGATGAATTTCAAGCCAGTCAGTGAAAGAATTTGCTATATCAGACTTAAGGGTAAATGGTTCAATCTCACGATATTCTCTATACATGGTCCAACAGAAAATGCTGAAGAGGATAGTAAGGAGGAATTTTATGAACTACTAGACCAAAAGTATAAAGCAGCACCAAAGCATGATATAAAAATAGTATTGGGATATTTTAATGCTAAGCTAGACAAGGAAGAATATCTAAGAGAGGTAGTAGGAAGACATAGCCTACACGATACAGCAAACGATAATGGACACAGGCTAACAGAATTTGCTAAAGCTAATAATATGATTGTCAAATCCACACGATTTGAAAGAAAAAACATTTATAAAGTCACATGGGTTTCAAACAACGGAACAACTTGTAACCAAATAGACCATATTCTTATAGATGCACGACACTCTAGTAGCATCATTAATGCACGAAGTATGAGAGGAGCAGACAGCGATACTGATCAGTTCCTGGCTAAAGCCAAGTTTAGAACAAGAATAGCAACACAGAAAACGGAGCAAAATAAACAAAAAGCAGGATGGGACTTAGAAGCTTTTCAAGAACCAAATAAAGAAATTGACTATCAAATAGCCATAAGTAGCAAATTTGACTGTCTAAGACACGAGGAAGACAACATAGAGCTAGAGGAAACATGTCAACAAATAACAACAATCAAGTGGTTTGACAGAGAATGCGAGGAAACGCTAGAACTAACAACAAAGAAACGACTAATAATGCTAACAAACCCTACAAATGAAAACAAGGAATCATTTTACAGGACAAGAACAGAGACAAGACAATTGCTTAGAGCTAAAAAGAAATAATTCTAAAAATATGGGAACAACAGAGAATACCTAAAGAGTGGAACGGAAGCGTCATTATACCCATACATAAGAAAGAAAGCAAGGAACAGTTTTTCGATCAGGTAAATATTAGAAAAGAACTGGGAGTTCAACAGGGATGTTCTTTAATCTTCGTTGATTTCCAGCAACTCTAAAAAAAGAAGCAGGTTATGGCTGGCAATGTTAGAGATGGGCATGCCAAGAAAATTAGTAGAACTAACACAAATGTGCGTAACAAACTCTTATGCACAGGTAAGGGTAGGGAATCGAACATCAACGCCATTCAGGGTAACATCAGGACTCAGACAAGGAGACCCCCTATCACCATTGTTATTTAATTTTGCCTTGGAATATGCAGTCAGCAAAATAGCTAACAGAAGGTTTTGCTCATCAGGTCTTAAAATTGTTGTTGGCCTTTGCGGATGACATAGACACAGTGGCCCAATCAACAAGAGACATGCGAGAGGTTTTTTCACAGCTGGAGAAAGAAGCAGGTAATCTGGGCCTACGAGTTAACGATGAAAAAACCAAATACATGGTAGTTACAAAGAATCCAACGCCACGAACCAGACAGAATATAAAAGGATGTCTTAGCACAAATAATGGCAGGAAATAGGGCGTTATACTCTCTCACAACGTTATTAAAATCTAGACTATTAAAGAAACAATCCAAACTGACTTTGTACAGGTCAATAATTCGCCCGGTAGTTATCTATGGCAGCGAAACCTGGACCCTCAATCAGCGGGAAATAAATAAGCTTCTTGTGTTGTGTGGTGACACCCTGTATCACCCATAAAGTCGGTATCAAATGGAAAAATGTTTCCCTAATTAATTTGGGTAAAGTTTTTGCTTAAAAAATTATGCCAAATAATGTTATATAAGGATGATCATATGACTTTTTTAAGCTGTCAAATTTGACATTTTTTTCAAAAAATCGCGAAATGAAGCATTATCTTTCAAAATTTTGAAAAATGTATGGGGAAAAGTTGCATATTTATAAATTTTACACCCATATACCAATTTTCAGCTCTTTAGTACAATTTTTATTTTTTCCTTACTTTTTGTAGTTTTCTACTATATGGATTATCCGAATTTATTTAAAACCCTCTAAAATTATTTTTTCATATTAAAATTAACTTTTAAATGTAATTCTACTACTTAATAATGCTGGTACAAAAAATTTCGAACAAAAATAAAAAATACCCCAATGAAATAGCGTCAAACTTGATGCAAATTTGGTATAATTTTTACAAAAACTGACAAAACAACTTAATTTCTGTTTATTATTAAATAGTTACATTACAAAATGGGAAAATGTTATGAAATTATTGTTAATTTAAATACTGGTAATTAAAATGCTTTTTTAAAACTCTAAGTGCAATGTTTAAAACATAAACCGTTGCATTAACAATTGATCGTAACGCAACATAGGATAAAAGTGTCATGAAAACAATTATACAAAATTAATGAAACAAAATATCTGCCACGTCAACCAAGCAGTTGTTGTCAAAAAACTGTTTATTTGCCTTGGGGGGTCGCAACTAGCGAGTACGGGTGTGGCAAGCCCGAGGTGCCCGAGCTGATGCGAACTCTTCTTCAATTAGCCATGGGTTTGCATCTCCCCTTTTCTTTATCTTTCTTTACCTGGTAGATCTCCCTTGCTCAATTCCTTCTTTCCCGGGACGGAGTGGGGTACCTCCTTTGGTGAATTTCCTTTTTTTTCTACCCACCTCCCTTTCTTTCTCTTTTTCAGAAAACCCAAGCTCAAGGTGTAACTCCATCGTGCCGATGGGCTGCATGGCCCAGGGAAGTGTATCTCAAGCGGTGCCCTGGTATGGTAAGGGCGCACTGCCATACTCGACAGACATTTCGGCCCTACTCTTGGGAACAATATGAACACTCTTGAAAATAATAAAAAACACACAAGAGAGAATGCTAATAAAACAGAGACGGAGACCGATGAGGTATTTCAAACTATGGGTAACAGTTTACCATTTAATGAGAAAATAAATATGTATAGTTTAGACCCATTTGCAAGACGCGAGTCTTTAAAAAGAACACCTCCAAGGCTTAGAAACCTCTCAATGCCAGATCTTGATACCAAAAACGCCAAAGAAAATTCACAAAGAAATTTAGGTAAGAGGAAACGTCCAAATGACACGCCTGAAAAAGACAAGGTTACTCAAGTTGACGTGGAAAATCAATTGGAATCCATAGTAGGAAAAATCGCTAAACAAGTCAAAATGCTGGAGAAAACACTTAAAGGTACCTAAAATCAAAAAAGGAAATCTGTGAAATCAGCAGTCAGCTGACCTTCCAGATAGAGAAACTTACCTCAAAAAAGATGATAGACTGGCTTAGTGAGATTGACAGCGAAACCAGAAAAACCAGTGACGAAAAGCTACGTACTGAAAACAAGTAGTAAAGAAATCAGATTCAGTTACTGGTAGATAAACAAGACCAGGCCATACAAGATTTACGTCAGGAAAATTGTAAATTACAAAGAGAACTCAGTAACCTCTCCGAAGGCAACCAGAAATGTCCTGAATGTGCAAAAAACAACAGCGATACCGTAAAAGGCAACAGTATAAACATGAGGAGTCCCTTACAAACTTTCAAACTGTAAGTGAGGATGAATGGAAAGATGGACTCTTCGAGAAACCCAAAATCATACAAGGATCCATCTGGGAAGCCCCCGATATCCTTCCCTGTAACATCAATATTGAGTCCAAGCATAGAGTAATAGAGCAGGCAATAGATAAGTTTGGAGGTAAAAATATATTAAAGAAGCAGAATAAGAAAGATGGGGAAGTTGCCTATCATCCCACACTCTGGGGTTCCCCGACAGTGATGGAAATTTAAAGCAAATCACTAAATGGCTGCACTATCTTATACTCTGTGATACGACCGAAATAACAGACAAAAATGACAAGTATATGTTCCAATCGCTGACATCCATAAAATATAGGCTGCTGAAAGACAGAAAAATAAGGTCGCAATACCCGAAATTGATGATGTTGGGGGACTCATGTGTGTCCGTATGCTGCAATGTTTTCTCTCAGATACACATATTAAATTGGAAGTATATAGACAGACTTAGAAAAAGATTTTCCGAGGCCGAGCTGCGAGCACCAGTAATAAGAGATGCTTAAGAAAGTTAAATCGCTTATTGTACAGGTTCGTGTGCGACCTGTAACTGGCTAGTAGTTACGATGAAGTGAGTACAACCATTGATAGGTAAATACTGATTTTATTGACATATTTACACGCTTATATACAAAACTAATTCGTATAACAATAATACAAAAATAAAAAGTGCTGGTAGTCAAATCCCATTTCTAGCCCGCATGCCAACGAATCGACGATCTGCTGAGTCGCATGTAGTCTAGTGACCTACTAAGTGGTTAGCGACGTTCGCTGGGTTCTAATACCGGGTGGTTCTTATATGTTTAATTTATTGGATTAAACACTTATTAATCCTAGCGAAATAGGAGTTGACATCGCAGCTTCTAAAAGACCAAAAAGGGTGAACTCGCACTGAGAGTTAAAAATGGTATGGACAAAGCCTTAGTACTTGAAAGAGAACTTAAGAATAAATTACCAAATGCCAAATCATCTCTTATTCTAAATAAAAAAATACTTCTCGTAAAAGGTATTGATGAAGTCACAACAGTGGAAGACATCACAGAGGAAGTCGTTGAAACCATCGGATATACTCCGCAACTCTTCGAGGTGAGTGCACTAAGGCCAGCATTTGGATCAACACAACATGTCACCATTAAACTGAAGGAGTCCGATGCTAATCTTTTGATCCAGAGAAAGACAATTAAAGTAGGATGGACAAACTGTGCAATACTGGAAAGGAGGGCAGAAGTAAGTTGCTTCAGATGTTGGGAATATGGTCACACCAAAGGGCAATACAATGGTACTAACAGATAACAGTCGTGCCTTAGATGCGGTCAGGAAGTACATAAAATATCGCAATGTCGTAATAAAGATTCCTGCGTATTCTGCAAACAAGAGGGACCCCGGTCAAACAGTCGTAAATGCCAGACCAACACAAACAAGATCCCCAGTGAGCAAAACTAAAATTAAAATAATTAAAATCCTTCAAATTAACACCGATAGGATCTGTGCGGCACATGACATGGATCTAGAGACAGCCATCAGAATTAAGGCAGGTATACTGATCATTAATGAACCAAATCGTAAGGCAGTTAGGGGTAGAAAAGACTGGATGCACAGTGATGATCTTAACACAGCAATTAAAATTATGGACCCAGATATTAGTGTTCGAGGACAGGGGCAGGGACCTGGCTATACCTATGTAGAAACTTGTGGCTTCTCATTCATAGTTGCTACTGCTTAGGAAACGATGACATAGAAGATTTGGAAACTACTTTATATGAAATAAGCACTCTATTAAGGAGAAAGATGTACCAGCACTAGTGGCAGGTGACTTTAATGCCAAGTCGCCGGAATGGGGTAACTTTGTAATTGTCAATCAGGGAAACAAGCCCACTTTTGAAAGGAAAGGATACGGTTCCATACTTGATTTAACCACCTCGACGCAGGCCATTAGAGCAAGTATTATTCAGTGGGAGGTGGCTGATGAATTCATGAGCGGCCATAACTATATATCATTCGATGTGGTGGGGGAAAAAATATCCAATTCAATTAAATCGGTTGGAAAGGGCTGGAACTTAAAAAAGTCAAACCACCAAAGACTTTAACTGGCAGTGGATGAATTACCTGAAACTTTAGAAGCACCGTCGGCCGACAAGTTTACAAACCAACTGGTAAAATTATGCGACGAAGTAATGCCGAAAAAAAAACTTTTCAGAGCGCACAAACCGATCTACTGGTGTAACAATGAATTGTCAGAACTAAGAAAGATTTGTGTACACAAGAGAAGGTTATATACCAGAAATGCTAAAAGAAACCAGCCAGAAGTAACCCAAGCACTATGGGTAGCTTATCAAGAAAGTAGGAAAAACCTAAGGAAAGGCATAAAGAAGTCCAAACGCAAGCATTGGAGAAAACTCTGCAATGAAGTGGATAACGATATTTGGACCTACTCGGTTTTCTCCCAAAAATTATTCTAACCATACTAGCAATGGAAAAGGTGGTTGAACAGTTATTTCCTGTACATGAATCAGTGGTATTTGAACGTGATTATGGCTTTGAGTTCCTTTAATTTACTTTAGAAGAACTACAGGCGGCCCACGGTCTCTAAATTAGTCGGTTGTCTGGTAAGGTTGGCATCATGGCGACCGTTACGTCAATGCCTATGTCACGAGTATGCTTGGAATCAGCTGTTTAACTAATTTGCATAATTGCTTCGATGGTGTTACGAGTGTTAGTTAGATATTTGCGAGGATATTTATATAATTTCATTGTTGTTAGTGTTCAACTGTTCTGTGATTGTATTAGAGACTAACTAAAACAGATTTTAACAGAGGATTAAGTATAATTTAGTGCTTATAAATTCAGGTCAGCAACCGAAGGTAAACAGAAAGTTTAGTTAAAAATTAGGGAAATATAAGTAATTATTGTTTTATTTTAGTTCTGTTTAAGATGACTGGGACGATCTGCAGTATTGCTACTTGTAAGAGCAACCATGAAAAGGCATAGAAAGATGGAGAAATTCTTAGGTTTTTTACATTCCCTAAAGATCCCATATTAAGAAAACGATGGGTTCAACTTTGCTGTAGGAAAGACAGCTTTAATCCTATCAACAAAAGTATTTGCAGCAAACATTTTGATTCAGACCAGTTTGAGGACCTCATACAAGCAAAATTAACTAAAACCTTACCTAGAAAACTAAAAGAAACTGGTAAGTTTTTGAATATAATTTAAATAACAACAAACACATAATATAATTTTATTTTTAATTTTAGCTGTACCTACACTATTTTTGCCAAACAAAATGTACAAAAGTCCTTCTTAAAGAGGTAAAAGATGGGAAGTCAAAGAAAGAAAGAAAGTTGTTGCCTAACTCTTGTTGCCCGAAGGAAATATTACCGAAGTTCCAGCCCCTTCTTTTGATACTGATAATTTGCCATCCACAAGCAAACAGCCATCCTTTGATGTTCTTTTGCAAAAGTACACTCAGTTACAAAAGGAAAATGAGGATCTTAAAAACCAAAATATGAAAAGCAAGAATGAAATAGAAGCTTTAGGAGAAAAAATAAAACATCTTCAAGAAGAAGAGGGCATTGCAGACAACAAATGCCTAGAAGCCAAAGTTAAGGAAATCTTACCAGAGTGCATAACCCCCAACCAGGTAGATATCATATTAAAAAAGAAAAGTAAGGCAGATAAAATTTCTAAGGCTTTCACCTTGAGATACTTCAATAAACGTGCTTATATTTATATGAGGCAAACATTAAAATATCCATTACCAGGGATTTCAACTTTACAAAGTTGGGCTTCAAATGTGGATCTACAACATGGAATCTTAAAAGATATCTTAAAGGTGATGCAAATATGTGGCAATGAAAAAACGGAACTACAGAGATTGACAGTCCTATCATACGATGAGGTCAAAGTATCATCATTGATAGAATATGATTAAAAATGGGATGAGATAGTTGGGCCATACAAATACATGCAAGTTGTAATTGCAAGAGGTCTGTTTAGTCAATGGAAGCAGTCAGTGTTTATTGGATTTGATACAAAAATGACAAAATTTCTACTAGACCAAATCATGACTGAACTGAATGAAATAAAATATGAGGTTGTGGCCTGCCTTTCAGATTGTGGGAAATGAAACTTGGGACTCTGGAAGCAACTAAATGTGGACATAGAACAAACTCATTTCTTCCATCCAGTAACAAAAAACAAAATTTATGTTTATGCAGATATCCCTCACATATTAAAACTAATAAGAAACTGGTTGCTGGATCATGGGTTTATTTTGAAAGATGGAAAAAGTATCACCAAGACGCCAGTAAAATGTTTAATAGAAGAAGCAAGTACCGAAATTAATTCATGTCACAAACTTAAGCCGACTCACATACTTTATGAAAGATCGCAAAGGCAGAATATAGCTTTGGCTGCACAGCTTATGTCAAACACCACCGCTACTGCATTAAAAATATATTTACCAGGGGAAGACAAAGAACTTGCCAGAAATGTAGGAAATTTTTTTGAGTTTATTAATACATGGTTTGATATTATGAACTTCTATTCTCCTAGTGTATCAGTGCAAAGTAAAAGACCTTATGGAACGAATTTTGAAAACCCAAACCAAATTTTAGATACTGCTATAGAAACTTTTAGAAGTATGGGGGTTGTTTCTAAAAATTCCCTGCAGATCTTCCAAAAAGGAGCTATTATTTCACTATAAAATCTTTACAAGGATATGTAAGAGAGATATGGAATTTCCTATATTCTTACCCATCGACTTAACCAAGATTGCCTGGAGAACTTGTTTTGTCAGGTAAAAAAAAATTTTTTTTCAATATTATTTTTACCAAGTAAATATTCTTATGTTGTTTAATTTGTTTCAGATAAGAACAACTTGACCATCCGGCACCTCTGAATGCAATATACAGGTTAAGAATGATTATTCTGGGAAAAATCCTGGAATGGTACAAAAAAATACTAATGTGCATCAGGGGGACCAAGATGAGGAGTTTGTGCTATCCAGTGCTTTAAGTCAGGCGGGTATAAAAGCTACCATGAAAATCCATGAATCTTTTAAGGCTAAAGAAAGTGATATTGAGATATTTAGCGATACTTCCTCTACTTCATCTTCTGTATCGGCATCTACAAATGAGATGTGTGAAAAAGACGGTTTAGTCTACATTGCATGATTCTTAGCTCGAAAGCATTAAGATAAATTCCCTGAACTCGGTTGCTATACATATGAAAACGAGGCAAAAAATATGCATTCATATGCTATGCCGTCTTGGGTGCAAAGTCTTTCTTTTGGAGGTCTTACTGAACCTTCACTTTCATGGAAGGAAAATCTAGAAAGAATGGATAAGTGGTTTATAAAATTACACGGTAGCAACTTTAAATTTAAAACAAATATTGTTAAACGAACCAGTAGATTTATATTTAGAAAAGTATCTTATAATCCTTATAAATTAGTATATATATTTACTAAACAGCGTGTGTTTATGAGAATTAAATACATTAGTATAAAAAAAGAAGAAACTACAACAAAACGAAAGCATAACGACTCAACTACTGATGAAAGTCGAAGAAGGGAAAAAATAAATAAAAAAATTGTTATGTAATATATCTTGTATGTATATTTTACTATAATTATAGTACGTTTTTAGTTAATGCCTTACATTTAATGTAACAATACTAAAATCAGCAATTAATTTGTTTAACTTATTTTCCTTCTCTTAACGCACCTATACATTTTAGTAAGTAATATAAAACTTTTTAAAAATAACAATTTTACTTCTTATCTACAACTATCTAGGAAAAAAAAAACATGTTTTTGATATATTATCTTACATCCAGGTACTTCTATGTACAGAAGTACAGGTCCACAAGCGTCTGAATACCGGCCGACCCCGGTTTCAACCGACCAATCTCGCATGTGTATTCCCCGTTTTTAACCGATCGTCTAGGAGGATAGTCCGTTGTCACATATGCGTTTTATAGAATTTAAGGTTATGAGCCGTTTGTAAACGTTTATGTGTAATTAAGAAAATGGTTATATAAAATCACGTCTGAAAAATAAAAAGCTGCTTTAACTAACCAGAACTAACCATGACCGCCCTTTTTTACCGATATCCGTGGGACCAGAAAGTGCGGTCATGGTTAGTTCTGGTTAGTTAAAGTTGTTTTTTTATTTCCCCCAATTATATTTCAGACGCAATTTCCTGCAGTGCCCAATTCAACGATTAATTTCAAGTAATGGGATAGTTAAACTATTAAAGCTTTACTTCGTGCGCGTTAAAACCGGGGTCGGCCGATATTCAGACGCTGGTTACAGGTCCTAGTTGAATGTTCCGCCAAAAATATTTAAATTAAATTGAACAAGATAATTAATTCAGTTGATTGAATTATTGATAAGAGTTCTTAAAATGGTGTCTTAAAATAAAGAGGTTGCACTGTTTCCTTTTTTTCCTTATGCAATTATTTAATTCTTAATTCATATTTTTGTTCAGCTAAACTGCAAATATCTATATATCGCTCTTTGTTCCTTTTAAAGAATAGTGTATATATCTGTCTTTTTTTGTTGCATTGAATAGACCAATATGGTTCCCCAGCATACTTGTTTCGTCATCAGTTGCCGAGTTCTGATTGGTCAGCAGTTACCAGAAAACCGAACTAAGTTAGAAACCGTGCAGGCGGCCAATAGGAAAATTAAAACCAATAAGGCGCCGGGGCCCATAGGCGTGCCTGCGGAAATAATCTAAGCCCTGACAGAAAGAAAACCTGAATACGTGGCGTCTCTTTACAATAGCTTAGCCAGAAGGGATGAATATCCAACAGAATGTAAAAAAGCTAAACTGTTGCTTTTTAAAAAAAGGAGATAAACCTCTTGAAAATGCTTCGTCATACAAACCGATATGTTTGTTGGATGTGGAAGGCAAACTCTACGAACACCTCATACTCGACCGGCTTCAAAAGAAACTAAGTCGCATCGGAGGCCTATCCAACCGACAGTATAGTTTTAGTAAAGGTAGACAGACCGTGGATGCCATCAATCGAGTCATCGTTATAGCTAGGAGTTCCGAAGACTACTCTCACACCCACCGTAGATTGTGCGCGATGATTACAATTGATGTCAAGAATGCTTTCAACAGCGCATCGTGGCAATTGATCCTAGATAAGTTGAGAAGCAAAGGGATCGTAAAGAGCTTAATTAACATAGTAGCATCGTATCTTTCAGATAGAAACATACTTATTGAGAGCAATTGAGACGCAAAGATTCTCAGCATAAATAGTGGTGTTCCTCATGGATCCGTTCTAGGACCGACTCTGTGGAATATTCTGTACGATGACTTATTTAAACTGAAAATGCCGGATGGGACAGAGTTAATTGGTTTTGCAGACGATGTGGCTATGGTCGTTGTTGCGAGGAGCGCAGACATCCTAATGAACAATGCCAATACAGGACTTCAAGGATTATCAAACTGGATGAAAGATAGACACCTACAAATTGTTCCGAAAAAAACTGAAGCCGTCCTACTGACGAAGAAAAGAAAGCTAAGTCCAATTTCTTTCAACATAGAAGGCGTTGAAATAAGACCAAGTAAGGCGATTAAGTATCTAGAAGTATGGCTGGATTGCAGAATGACATTTGCTGAGCACATAAATAGAGTTATCCAAAAGGCCGAAAAAACGGCTTCAGCCTTATCAAGCCCAATGCCAAACATAGGGGTCCCTAGTTCATTTAGACGTAAGCTATACTCTAGTGTGGTTCATTCACAAATTTTATTTGGGGCTCCTTCCTGGTATACAGCTGCAACGAATAAAAAACTTATGAGTAAACTTCGAAGCCTCCAGAGAAAAGTAGCAATACCAGTATCTAGTGCTTACAGAACGATATCCACAGAGGGCGTTTGTGTGATAGCTGGGATCTTCCCTATAGATCTTCAGATTTTAGAAAGGCGACAGAGATACAACAGAATAGATAAATAGACTGTCAAGGAAAATCTGCTGCGTTGTTGGCAGGAAAAATGGGATAACAGCCTAAACGGACGATGGACCTTTTCATTGATTCCTAATATCGAGAGATGGATGAGTAGAAAATATGGAAACGTAGACTATTATATCACACAGGCACTATCTGGTCATGGATGTTTCAAAAAATACCTCTACAGATTTTGTCGATCGGATACAAGCAACTGCATATACTGCAAAAAGGATTAAGACGATGTTCAAAACACTCTGTTTAAGTGTAGAAAATTGGAAGATGCAAGAAGGGTTTTATGTGCGAACAGGACTTGTCTTTGATCACATAAACATGATGGAGTGTCTTATAGAAAGCGAAGAAACGTGGAATCAAGCATATCCAACCATTAGGACGATAATTGAAAGCAAAGAAAGAGATGAAAGAATCCAAAACTGCGGAAAAGTAAACCGGGACACACATCGAAGTAATGCGTGAGCAGTTTCCGATGTGTCTCGTCTTTAAAGAAAGAGGATGGGAATTTTTTTAGTCAGTAAAAATCTGACACATCTGGCCACATATGATGATCTTGTCGGCCCAGACGTCTTTCGAAGAATTTTTTAATAGTAATAGACGTAATAGTTTAAAAGCGCCAACTAATATTAGCGACACCCACAATGTGATTTAATTTTTTTTTGTCAAACAAACAATATCTTGGAAACGAAGGAAAATTTGCAAAAAAAGTATTTTTGCTTTTCGATTCAGAATTAAAAAAATTATTCGGGTTTTCATTTTTCGCCTCTACTTACCAATCACTCTGCTATCGGCCCTCTGCCGCATGCGTATGGGGGAGAGCCCGAAGCTAGGAGGAACACAAGGCTTAACTTAAGGTGTTAGCATACTTTGCTGATGAGTGAATGGCACCTCGTGCCTCAAACAGGTGTCTTTAACGGTGCCTCTGAGATATAGGGCGACCACTCAGAGTATTCGGCCTTATTCCGGTAATGCGGGGCTCTACCGCAGTGGACTGTTATTTACCTAGCTACTCGTGGGAACTGTTATGGAACACGGTAACCAAAAAACTTGCCCCAACGAGGGGGGCCTAAACCTCGATTCTTAGGTAACTGAGGAACCAATGGAGATCGGTGAAACAATCTCAAACAGGGCTGGTCAATCTGCCCCACAAGTGCTGGCTGGTCAAAGGGCCTCACAAGTGGTGGCTGGACAACTGGCCTTACAAATCGATGAGGGCCAATCGGCATCAACATTACCTACTGAGCCAACCTCGGAGAAGGAAAGGAGTCTGTTACGGACTCCAAACCCAACCGAAGGGAACGATAGGGCAAATCGGGACGAGGCTGCCGACGTAATGGCAAAACCCAGCCTGAAACGCAAACGCCTACACGGAAGTCAAACGAGACGACTCTCTCGCCTTATTAGGGACGGTATTGCTTACAATATCGTTCTTAAAGCTGTTCTGAAGAGTGGCAGTGAGCAAAAACAGCAGCAGAAGGGGGATAAATCCTCCCCCGTACACGTTGGGTTTAGCAAGGAACTGCAGCCGGCCAGAACACAGACAAAAACAAGGGACGAGCCGAAGCATCAGAGGGAAGTGGGCAACTCCACCCCCCAACCTGGTGCGGGTAGCAAGCGTCCGCGACCCGAAGGCAGCTGGCGTACTGCCTTCGGGTCAACTGGCGAAAATACCCAAGGAGTCGGCAATTAAACCGATATACGGAGCGGCGGCGGGAGGCACCAGAGTAGGGTTAATCCACTCTTAGTATCCAGTAGCCACCTTCTCCAGTCGGCAGCTTAAAGCTCTACAGACCTTAATTCTGAGAGCCGTGGGTAAAATGGCTGAAGATGGACCATAGGTGAGATTTCTAGGCTGCGCAAATCGGACTGGATGGTTACAAATCACCTGTGCGAACAACACCAGTGTGGAATGGATGGGGGAAATATCTAAAACCCTCCAACCATGGGAAAGTGCGAATATGAAATTCGTGCAGGGGATAGACCTTCCTAAACCCCATGTCTGCGTAGCATATATCCCGGACGACCTCGATGGTGGGAGGCCCAAGTCTGAGGAGGTGCTTCTAAGACTCAGAAAGATGAACCACGGGCTGAACACTTGTAAATGGACTATCCTTCATCGAGAGGAATCCGCTCGTGGTCAGACATGGAATTAGCTTTAGACCCTTCTTTGGCTTTGAGCAAGTAACATTCCGCTCCAAAGCCCGTAGCGGGAATCAACTGCAACGGGAAACGCCAAAGAGGACATATGGGGAACCAACCGGTGCGAGCGGGACTTAACCGCTCTCCAAACCAACCACAGCCAAAAGTGACATAGGAGCTCCGGCCGAAACGGGCAAATCTGTTTCGAAAGGTGCCCCCACAGTCACAAGCACCGATACCACGGGGAAGGGCAAGTCTATACCAGGAGAGGAGGGCATGACGGACTTAATCGTCTGCTCGGCATACTTTCCAGGAGACAGGGACGTGGAACAACCTCCTCCAACCGCAGGCCGGGACCTGATCACCTACTGCAGGAGAAACAACAGCCATTTGGTGATTGGTTGTGATGCGACTGCGCTCCACGTTGCATGGGGCAGCACCAACATTAACCAAACAGGTGAGTATCTTTTCAATTACTTGTTAGGGGAGGAACTTATAGTTAATAATGTAGGAACCTAACCAACTTTTGTAACTCGTAATAAAAAAGAAGTACTAGACTTAACAATTAGCTCAACCTTTCTAAGTAATAAAACAACTAATTGGAAGATATCTTCCGAACCATCTTGTTCGGATCATAGAAATATTCGGTTTGATATCGAAACGGGGCCCAGACCTGTACAGTATAGAGACTCAAGGAGCCTGGATAGGGACGGGTATAAACTATCCCTAGAAAATCACCTCCAGTCCTGTCTTACCACAATAAACAAAGACTGTCCAGTTAAAAGGAAAGAAGACAATAGAAACAATCCCTGGTGAAACAAAAACCTGAATACGCTAAGAAAAAAAGTCCGTCGGCTATTCAATCGGCAAAAGTAGTGGGTGAATGGGGGGCATATAAAACCGCCCTGACACACTACAACAAGCAAATCAGGAAAGCAAAAAGAGAATCCTGGGAAAGGTTCTGTAAAGATATCTCGAGCATACCGAGCAGTACTAGAATTCATAGGATTCTCTCTAGAGAACCGGTTCAGGAGTTAGGATCACTGGAAAGACCAGGCGGCTCCTTTACCGAATCTAGAAGACGGGCGTTGGAGCTTCTAGCAAAAACTTACTTCCCAGGAAGTCTTATACTAGATAGACAGCCAGAAAATCTCCCTGTTGGCCGATTAAAACGGCCTCAGAAGAGCGACTGACTCCCTGTATGAGGCTGAAGCTTCTAGAGGGATCAGTCCGGTCATATGTGACTGAATCAGGACCATGTTAGAAAACAGAAACATAACCACCCATATGCAGGGGAAGATGATCAGATTTAGGGCCGCTAGGGGGTACCCGCAGGGTGGGGTTCTATCTCCCCTGCTGTGGTCGGTCCTAGTGGATGACCTGCTGGCCATACTCTCTCTCTCTGGGAGATCGATCTGCAGGCATATGCGGATGATCTAGTCATCCTAATTAAAGGAAACTCTGATGAGATGATTTCGAACATCATTCAAGAAGTACTAAACACCACACAAAGCTAGTGTCAAAGGGAAAAAATGACAATAAACCCTCAAAAAATGGTTATTGTCCCCTTCACCCGAAAGAGAAACCTGGTTAACTTGAGACCACCAACTCTGCAAGGTGAAACAATACCAGTTGCGAAAGAAGCAAAATATCTGGGGTTGATCCTAGATAGCACTCTTAGCTGGAATTCGCATCTAGAAAAAGTCACCCGTAAGGCGAGCCTATCTTTCTGGACATGCCGCAGGATCTGTGGCAAATCCTGGGGCATGCAACCAAAACAGATGTACGGGCTAAACGTGACAGTCATAAGACCAATGATCACGTATGGCTCTGTGGCATGGTGGCGCAAGGAGCAGCAGCGGCTGACCCAAGCAAAGTTATCTAGCCTACAGAGACAGGCCTGCCTAATGATAACGGGCGCGCTGCGCTCGACACCAACGGCGGCCATGGAAGCCCTCCTAGGACAGAGTCTATCAAGCGGTCAGTAACAAACCGCAGGCGTGTCATATGGAGAGCACCAGTCTTCTCAGGAATGTCCTGACCTGTGACAGACTGGGAATGCCCTTAGACATAATACCTACAGCAACCAATTACAACCCGGCCCTACAGTGTAGTCTACCCACAAAGGGAGGACTGGAGTCGAAAAACGACCGACCTGTTCCGGGCTGACATATGTTGGTACACCGACGGCTCCAAAACCAAGGACGGTGTTGGAGCTGGAATATATGGACAGAGGCCAAGGGCAGAGTTTTCCTTCAGCCTGGGCACTCTCGCAACCATATTTCAAGCGAAGGTATTTGCTATTGAGATGTGTGCTAGATCGCTGGTTGATCGGCACTGCACACGTAAGACAGTTAAAATATTCCCCGATAGACATGCAGCTCTTAAGGTGGCCGTCTGGATGCGCTGGCGCAGGCATTTTAGTACAGTGGCTTTATACTTTATACAAGACAGTGGCGACAATAGGCATCTAAGCTCCGCCCAGCCGCCATGTTGTGGCAAAGGACCATGCGCACTTTAAATGGGTTTTTGGCGGTGAAAATTAACCAAATTTTAATATGTTATTAGGGACCTCAAAAAAAAGCAATTTGTATCATTGCACAAAAACTCGAATTATCATCAAAAAACCAAATTTTCAGGATTTTTTCAAGATACACTTCTGGAAAAAAAATAAAAATTATTTTTGGATTTTCTTTTTGCAAATTTGAAGTGATGTGGGATTCAAATAAATTAATGTATTATAAAAAAAATCCAAAAGTCACATGCTCGCATTAATAAAAAAATATTTTTTTCCTATTTTGGACTGAAATTTTTTGTCAAAATTACATTTTCGTTTATATCTCCTTTATTATTTATCTTATCAATAATGTTTATATATCTTTTTTCTAGACAATTTGAAAAGCTTTCTTTTTTGTTTCATAAAATTCTTTGTATTTCTTATAGTTTATATAGTCCGTGGTAGCAGGTTTCTGCCGGTAAATGTACCTGGTCGGTTATTTGGGTTTCTCGATTTTTAGCTATTTGACCTCAGATTCGTGTTTAGCGGAAAAAATACGCCTGAAAATCCTAGTCAGACACACCACTTTTTGTGGACCTGTGTATTTATTTGAATAAAAAGTTCCAAGAACCAATTAAATTACTTAGTTTTCACAAAAAAAAACTGCATTTAGCAAGGCTCTTAAGTATAGCTCATGCAATAGGATTTGGAATGGAAAAAAAAACAAAATATATCTAAGTATTGTTTATTTACAAAATTCTTATTATAAAAACAATATTAAAATTACAACAAATTGCCAGCTATAGATTTACTAGCATGTTTTTCCGACGCACTTTTGTTTTTTTTGAATTTATTTTCAATCTAAATATAATAAATCTTTTAATTATCTTTTCTTTTAAATTATGACATTCGGGAGATTTATTTCCAAAGTAATCATTTCCCCAAAGAAAAAGTCTTTCAAATTTACATTTTGAGAGGATACAATTGTTATGTATTTTCTAAAATACTCTCAATTTCTACAAAAAATAAAACACATATTCATTACAAAAAAAGTGAATGCTCGCTAAATCGCTTAATTAATGTAAATTTTGTAAATTTTTTGAACACTGGAGATTTTGAACCAGCAGCATTCAAACAAGTTTTACATGTATTGGATGTTTTTTTTATACTTTGAAGTATATAACCACACACATTGTACATTGAATTTAATTCACTGTGACTTAGGTTATACACAGGTTCTTTTATTTCTGTAGGTAACTGAACAACATCATATTTTGGCTGGGTTCCTTCAATAGTGTCTAAAAAACCCGAAAAAAACTGCCTATCATCTTCACCATAACTGCCTGTACTAGAATTTTTTAAATATTGAGACACACAAATTAGTTTTAAATTATTTTTTACTTGCACAGCATTAGGAACAAGCTGTTTACTTCTTAATACACAAAATAGGTTTTCCAAACAATCCTGTGAAAAACGACTGGTTAAAACAAACTGATATTCTTTTTTCTCTAGGAGCTCAGCCTGCAATTCTAAAATTGATTGGGTAGAAATAAGAACACCACTTTGTGAAGGCTTCCACAGCTTTTTGTAGCCAACTTCCATGTTCGAAAATAAGTCCATGAAATCTTTTAAAAAGTAATAGACTCATTATATGCTTCTACATTAAATTTACTAAGAGCACATGTGGGATGTCTTGAAGTCATAATTTGAAACCACTTTTCAATTTGGTCTAAAAACCAAGCTGTGGTTAGATACGCAGGCTTTTTTAATTCTTCTGATAAGAACTTTAAAGCACTACTTACTGTATGACTCACAACGTTTGTTGACGTAGATACTTTCATTTGGGTAAAATGTGTTGGAAGCAAGTCTTCTTCAGATAATTTGGGTGCTAATTTAAAAGTGTGCTTTTTTGATAAGAGAGAAGTTCAAAAATATGTTCTGATAATACATCTCGCGTTGGCAAATCATATTTTTCGGCAATATTAACAGGTATTCTGATAATTTTGTTGGTAACTAGCATGGATTTAATGTTTTTAAATAAATGGGGTATATCAGCAAAGATATATAAATATTTGTCTGCATGGGATGGATGGGGATTTTGCAATTAATTGGTGAATGTCTACCTGCGGAAATTCCCCAACTTTTCCAAAGTGCCTGATTGCAAGAGCCCATATCAGATGTCACACTTAATATGTTTAATTTTAAATCTTCTGCATTTTGAAATATGGACTTGATTATGTTTTGGAAGACTGAGCCATTTACAGAATTGCCAGTAAAATAGTACGCAACCACCTGTTTCCAACGTGTTGTAACACCACCAAGCATAAAAACCAATACATGGGTTGCCATTCCTGTGTGTTCAGGTAGTGTTACATCTCCGAAATATTTGTTCAAAGAGGTATCAAATACCTTTCCTGGAGTGATTGCCATTTCATCCAGCACTAGCACACAATCTCTTTCATGTGATACAAAAGTTTCAACTTTTATTTTTAAAAAATTAAAAACCTCATAAAGCACTCCAGAATCAAATTTTAAGTTTTGTAGCCTTCTTTGAAGAGTCCTTATGGACGGAAATGGAAAGCCCTGTTGTAGTAATTCTTGGTAACCATTATTTCCACAACTAAATTTTAATTTTAAAGCATTCGTTACTGTTTCATTGGACCATTTCATTAATTTTGTTGATTTTTGACTTTGTCTTTTCTTTAAAGCCATGGGTCTTTGTTGAATAATTGCTGAAATACTGATTGGTAAGGGTTGGACTGAGAACTTGTCTCCAATTTCTTGACTTTCAATTTAGAATTCCTCAACAATTTTTTGTACTTTTTGACCTTCGCTCTTTCTTGAGAATACATTTTTTCATATCTATTCAGACGAGCTAACAGCTCTGTTTGATGTGAACATTTACTTTGAACTGATTGTTGCAGAGGGGCAACACAAAAGTCATTATCATCACTTGAGGTGGACTGTGAAGTAGATGACTGAGTGGCAGGTAAATCTGCAGTTGATGTGGATGGTTGGGCCCATAAATCACTGGTAATGTTTACCTCAGTATCCCCCGTACTATTTCATTAAGTTCCATAGCTTCACCTAAAAAGAAAAAAAAGTTAAATTGGGACTACCTGTATTACACACCTAAAATATTGTATAATATATACACACAGTGAGTGGTAAAATATGGAACAAATTTATTTAAAATTCAGGCGTTTATTTTTTTCTTAGAGACACTTGGACACGTCGATTTTTATTTTTGGCCTTGTTTTTTTAATGGTAAATTCATGTGGGCAGGGTCGCCAAATAGTTACAATCATCAAATTTATTTTTTCAAATGAAAACACCTATCTTTTAATGCATTGAAATTTTTGTTACATACCTGGAATTCGATGCAGAATTCAAAAATAAAATAAAAAATAGGGGTTTCAATTAAAAAAATAATTTGATGATCGTAACTATTTTTAATACACGAATTTGCCTTTAAAAAAATCCATGTGTCTGAGAGTTTTTCCAAATAACAAACATTTGAATTTTAAATGAATTTGTTCTACCGCCGCCGCTTACTGTATTATATTTTCCTGTTAAATATAACTAATTTTATAAAAAAACAGGATATACACAATTTGATGGTTATATAAAAGTAGGGCTCCACTTTTTTGGGATGTAAAATAAACATGATAAAAAAGATTTAGTTATATTTTATTCTTGAAGTTCATTAAAAAGCCCACTTCTATATAAATACTAATTTGATCAGTTAAACTGACATATGTAGTTTTTATTTTATCACAACATTATTTGGTTTTAAGGGTCACTCTCTGTTTATGTTTTATAAAAAGTGGAGATTTGGCAAGATCAATCTTCATTTCCCTATTTATTGGCTCTACATACAGGGTGTCCCAGAATATGTGGGCAATCTCTCGGAATCCAATAGAAAACCGAAAAATATTATGACAAGTTCCCATAAACTTTTTCCTATGAGCCTCCCCTACGGAGATACAGGTACATAACGGACGCCCCTGAAAATTGTTTTTGTTTAAATAACTTTTAAAATACTAGGCGTAATTTAATATTTAATTAATATAATGATTACTAGATAAGTCTTCTTAAAATGAACCCATTTAATCATATTTGGCTTATTTAGTTTGCCAGGGACGGACTACTTTGACACAATAATAGCAATTTTTTAACACCTGTATGATAAAGGCTCCACAATATTATTTTTAGATAGCTTTAACCTTAAACTAAAAAAGATACTCTTGATTGACATCGATAAAATCAACTGTTTACGAGAAATAAAATATCATGATTGGTAATTTTTTAAGTTATACAGGGTGTTTTCTAATTGTACGTTAATATTAGGGAAATCAATTTTTGGGTCCATTTTAAGAAGAAAACTTCATATGAACGTATGTCCTAAACGTCTTAACTTTTGAATGAAATTTGGCATATTAGTACTATGTATTAAGAAGCCTTTTTTAATGTACCACATTTTTTTTTATTTCCACCAGTGGCGTTGGTACAGAATTTGACCTGCCTATTTTGGCAAATAAAAAAAATGTGGCACACTAAAAATGCTTCTTGATACATAGTACATGTATGCCAAATATCATTAAAATATCTAAAGTGGTATTACAGATTTTAATAATAAATGATTTATTTTTAAAAATTTTACCACCCTGTATCTCAAAAGTTAAGACGTTTAGGACATACGTTCATATAAAGTTTTCTTTTTAAAATGGACCCAAAAATTGATTTCCCTAATATTAACGTACAATTAGAAAACACCCTGTATAACGTAAAAAAATTACCAACCATGATATTTTATTTCTCGTAAACAGTTGATTTTATCGATGTCAATCAAGAGTACCTTTTTTTTAGTTTAAGGTTAAAGCTATCCAAAAATAATATTGTTAAGCCTTTATCATACAGGGTGTTAAAAAAGTTGCTATTATTGTGTCAGAGCTAGTCCGTCCCTGGCAAACTAAATAAGCCAAATATGATTTAATGGGTTCATATTAAGAAGACTTATCTAGTAACCATCATATTAAAAAATATTAAATTACGCCTAGTATTTTAAAAGTTATTTAAACAAAAACGATTTTCACGGTCATCCGTTATGTACCTGTATCTCCGTAGGGAGCTCATAGGAAAAAGTTTATGGGAACTTGTCATAATATTTTTAGGTTTTCTATTGGATTCCGAGAGATTGCCCACTATTCTGGGACACCTGTATAGACATAGTCACACAGTGAGTTCTATTGTGTAGAGATTTTAAAAAATCACTATTACAATTAATACTTCTCTCAGTGAATGACTGAAATAAAAATGAAACAAGTTAAAAGTTTACATACCAGTTATGGGCTTAACCTCGGGCTCAAGTTTCTTTGGAGTTAACAATTTTCTCTCCAATGAAGGGTTGCATAGCTGTTTCGGTTGTGAAAAAGAAAAAACTGTTGGAACTGCATTTTCCTTCAGTTTACGGGTGCCATCTTCTCTAGTTTTCTCCCACATGTCAAAGGTAAAATGGACCTAAAATTGAAATATTAAGTTAGTATGTATAATGAAAAATCCATTGGTTGTTTAAACAAAAAAAAATCCTTAAGCCTAACAGTCTAGACCAACTTATGGGAGTCATTTATCTACCCAAGATAAATTTTAATTTTCTTTCTTTCTCGAGCCCTACCCTTATACTGACTTTTCTTTACAAACACTTACCTCACATAAACACGAGAAATCAGTAGGAATCCAATTAGCTCTTCTCATTTTAGTTAACCACTCCTTTCTTCTCACAGGATCTCGCGGGAAACGTTTCATTATAAAACCTTTCTTTGCAGAATTGGTGCAGTTGACTGCATCACAACCAGGCATTGTTTCTTTAAAACTGCAAAAAAATTATAACTATAGACTGTGGGCAAACTGATATAAGTAACTTTCTGCTTAAGTTATAAAGCCTTGAATACACACACAAGAATATAATAATCACACAAAATGATAGTTTAATTTATTTATTTGTATTTTTGTAAGTAGATTCTTGAAAGAATAAATTGCCAGTTTCACCAAGTATTTTAAGCTTTTTAAGTTCCGTAAAGACTGTGAGTCCCTCAAGTTAAAGGAAGCTTAGAGGTTACTTGGTGCAACTGGCCATAAGTGCCATAAAAACTAAATGAATAAAATCAAAACCACGATTTAAAAAAATAACCCATAATTTTTTAATAAAAATTTCTTTATTCCTAAATATGATGATTTCACTGACAGATTATTGAGGTTAGGATTTTTAAATATTCCCTTTTGGGTTATTTAACATGTTTTTTAAACTCTTTAAATATGTATTTTTGGGTAAACTGTGTTCCCTTAAGTATTGAGTAAAGGTATTTCAGTGAAAAAATGAAATTTAAAGCAATACTTGGAAAAATCCAACATGTAGAAAATAAATTTTTTTTGGAAAAATTTCTAAATATTCTCAAAAAATAACTTTAAATTCATGTTCTACGACCCAAAAATATAGAATAAGAAGAGTTTTATTTAAAAATCGGCATTTTTTCATGATTTTTTGCTATTCGGAATAAACAAACAAACAAAATACTTACTTTTCAAACGAATGTTTTTACTGATCCCAAATTTTGGCCACTACACAAACAAATAGATTATTCAAAAATAGTCACTTAAATATCACCGGAATTCAACAAAACCACAATATTCACATGAAAACACAACAAACAACCATAAAGATAACAGCACAACGTAAATTAAACAGCTAGCTGTCAAATTTTGCCTCATCATGGCGGAAAAAACCACGTGATCCGATCAACCAATAAAAAATAAGACATTCATTGTCATCACTGTAATCTATAAAGCCACTGTAATAAAGTCACTGTACTCTCACCTAGTAACACGCAGTCTTCTGTCCTTCTTTGAAGTGTACGTTATTTGAATTAAGCTATCCTTTAATCCGCTCCGTTCTAAATACATCGAATATGGGATAAACAATTAAAATTTACAATAAAAAAAGCCACGGATATGAAAAAGCATAATAAAACATATTATTTTTGTTACTTGGTTACTACTAAATGTCTATAAATCACAGTAAAGAGTTATAATGCGAAATAAATGTTTTATACCGAAAATATTTAATTTTAACTACCGAAAATCCAACTCAATTCTTAAGTGGTTTTCAACATTGTTTTTAAAGCATTAAAACTTAGTTTTTTTTTGATTATATGTCTTTACGAGAAAGATACATGTGTTATTTATGTAAATATAAGGTGATCCTTTATTTATTTTGCCAAGTTTTAGAGTACCGTGGTCTAAAAGACAGTAATGTTCTTATGGAGATTTAACATGGCGAAACGGCCACCTTAAGGCTATTGAATCCGGCCGGTGCAATTGGAAAACCGTCTGGAATTGCAAGGATGCGCAGTATATAACTTTTTTATTTTTTAAAATGGAAGTATGGAATTTGGCTTGTCAATATAAGACTCTATGACTATAACTTTTGAATTTTTAATGGAACACCCTCTCTTTTTTTACCTATTAGAAAATGACATTCTAAATACAATGACACCCCATATGTCAACTTTTAACTTTTTCTTTAAACATATTTAATTTTTTAAAATCCAATCTAGAGTGCCATGACATCGTTAAAACAACCAGTTTTGAGTTAGGAGCCGTAAAAAGTAGTTTTAAATCAAAATTATATTTCTAGACATACTAATTTTTTTCTAATGTAACCATGGTGGCTCGTTGGCATATTCGAAAAGAGCATTTTGTTGTAAATAATTTGATACCCCATTGATATTTGGAGTTAAATCAACACTAAAAAAGCTAAAATATAGGCATAGTAGTTGTTGCCTATAAGAACTATAATTATTGTATTATTATTATTAATTATTGTATTTATAGGTATTAAAATAAAATGCCCTATTAATAAACACAGCAATAAATTTAAATAACCTACTCGCATTTAATTATTAAACAATGTAACATCATTGTTTAAAGTCAACGTTTTTGTTTATTTTCAAGCCTACCTGACAAAATTGCCGAAATGCATATGACTCTTTTAATCGAATGCCACGGCCCGGATCTTTTAATAATAAAATTTTGGAATCTTTTTACCTTTCTGGACAAGACATAAAATACGTAAGATAATTAAAACTATTTTTTCACGCCTATTTGACTCAAACTTGGTTGTTTTAACGACGACATGGCACTTTAGATTGAATTTTAAAAAATTAAATATTTTTTAAAGAAAATTCTCAAAAGTTGACATATGGGGTGTTATCGTATATAAAATGTCATTTTCTATCAAATAGGTAAAAAAATACAGGGTGTTCCATTTGAAAATCAAAAGTTATTCCGTTGAAACCGGAAATGGTCAAAAACAATTCAAGTGTATGCATGGGCATCTCGTAAACTGTAAGAGATACAAGGTCGGTTAAATTGAGGCAAAGTTGTGTAGTGTGATGCTAAACAAAATGTCGTTTCGAAATTTGAAAAATTCTGTTTACTGTAGGAGATATCCGGAAAAAAAACGAATTCCCGCAAAAACTTTTTATTTTTTCCTGGCCTTATTTGAGAAGATATTTTAAAATAAACGTCATGTCAGCACAGCTACTTTTTCCCCTCTACAAAATAACGTTATTAAATTTAAAAGCCGACGTTTCGTTTCGGAGCAACCACCATCAACTTAATATTTTTAAATACGGTCCTGGACTTTTTTCCTTTAATCGTGACCTTTGGACCTCCTTAAAGCAATGACGGCTTAGCATTGTCAAAAAATTAATGAAATATAAGGACCTTCATCTACTTAGTCTATTCCTCTTTGTCTAACACATTACTTTTGCTATATTAATAAAAGATATCACATATTATAAAAAATAAAACCTTTATTTTGTCTAAGATATGGCACATAATTCTTTTACTAATGTGAATGTTATAAAAGGTGCTATGAGTGAGCGCTAAAATACAGTTTGGAAAACAAGTTTGTTTTTAAAAACTATGTATATTAAAAAAAAATGGCACAAGGCATAAATGAATTTTTAATCATGTTAGCTTTGAAAACAAAGGAATACTTGTTATTTACTATAAATGACTGAATATGTTAAACGATTAATTTATTTAAATGCTTAGACGTAATTAAACACATTTTTTTCAAAAATGATATTTTCAAGCGAAGAAAAGCGAGATATGCTACAATTGTATTACCGCTGTGATCGGACTTTGGAAGAGTATTTTCGGAGATATCTTGAGAAACCCCAACCCAGCAGATCGTTTATTTGTAAACTGGATTTAAATTTGAAGCAATATGGCTCGTTTTTAAATGCAACGCAAATTTAAATAAGATATAAGTTAAAATTCATTATACCCTTAAGATAAATATCAATCCGTCCACCTCCACGCGACAAACAGCTGTCGAAATTTATAGTCCGGGGCTTTACCATGTAAAGTGCTTTAGAATTAAAAAAAAACACTCCTACAAACCCTTTAAGATTAATATTAGCCAGACGTTACAACCCGGTCATCCTAGAAGACGAATCGCATATTGTTTGTGGTTACAGGAGGAGATAAACAGACAGGGAAATAATTTTCTAAACAAAATAATTTGGTCTGATGAGACCAAATTTACAAATTGTGGTATTTTCAATTGCCACAATGAACATAATCTGGTTTACCGAAAATCCTGAAGCAAAGAGGCAGAGGCGACCGCAGGTTAGGTTTGACATTAGTATTTGGGCGGGGATATTGGGAGATAGAGTTTTGGGACCATTTTTATTTGAAGGGAATTTCACTGCTGAACAATATTAACATTTTTTAAATAACGATTTGCCACACCTCTGGTTTCAAGAAGATGGCGCAGCTGCTCACAATAGCAAAATTGTGTCAACTTCTCGAAGCGGAATATCCAGGCCGCTGGATAGGAACAAGAGGTGCGGTAGAATGGTCAACGAGATCTCCGGATCTCTCACCTCTGGATTTTTTTTGTGGGGTACTTTAAAGAATTTACCGTAGAACTATTAACACCAGGGACGAATTAAGACTGCGAATTTTACATGCCTTTGCCTCTTTAAACAGAAGAAGCATTTCAAGGTCGGTTTTAACAATTCGTCAAAAAATTAACGATTGCATTACGGTACACGGAAATATCTTTGAACACTTGCATCGCAACTTGCCTTAAGATTTTCGGTAAATCAGATATGCCTATTATTGAGATCTAGTTTTTAAATTATTTATCATTTATTGTAATGTTAAATCTAGTGTTGGACTAGTTTAACCGTAGGTTGAAGCAAACGTTTGATTTCAATAGGCTACGAAAGGAGTTTTTAATTATGTGCGATATCTTATATAAAATAACGGTTTTATTTTTTATAATATGTGATATCTTTCATTAAGATAGCAAAAGTAATGTGTTAGACAAAGAGAGATAGACCAAGTAGATGAAGGACCTTATTTTTGGTGGTGAGCTTTTTCAAAATGTATTTCTTTTCGGGGATAACCTATAATATACGTTTTTCAATCACTACAAAAAATTTTTACAAACATTTCACTTAATTTATAAAAATAAAAACAATTACAAGACAATCAACGACACATTTAAAATTAATATATGTAAACAAACTACAATCATTTTCGAGGTGCGTACAGTAAAGTGATTTAATTTTAAATGTGTCGTTGACTGTCTTGTAGTTGTTTTTTTTTTATAAATTAAGTGAAATGTTTGTAAAAAATTTTTCTAGTGATTGAAAAACGTATATTGTAGGTAATCCCCGAAAAGAAATACATTTTAAAAAGCTCACCACGATGAGCGAAACGTCATGGAATAATTTGTTTTAATTATACATATATATATATATATATATATATATATATATATATATATATATATATATATATATATATATATATATATATATATATATATATATATATATATATATATATATATATATATATATATTTATATTTATATATATAACATATCCGCATTTTTCCCGATTTAAAAACAAGCAAAAATGTCGCGGCCGTTGAACACGTAGTTACAACTGACTACACCAGGTTTCTAGCTAGCTAGCTCTGTTGCCAATTGTTTTTGTTTTTTTTTTTGCCTTAGTTTATTTTATTAGTAAATAAATCTACTGATAAGCGATTAAGATAATTAAGATAAAAGTTTCAGGTTTTCAGAAATAATTGCTTTCAAAGTTCAAACTTTGACGTCGTTTGGACAAAAATCTGTCAAGTTTTGACACATATGTAATTTGAGCTTCACTATCGCCCATTAAAATTATGAGCATCATACTTCTTACACCTGTATATATATATATATATATATATATATATATATATATATATATATATATATATATATATATTATATATATATATATATATATATATATATATATATATATATATATATATATATGATATATATCTTGACCGACTAGTTAACTAACAAGTTCTAAAATCTTGAGGGTTCGGTCTGTGAGGGCTTTTTTAAATGGAAAAAGAAAAACTCTTTTTTACTACGCCAAGCTTTCTGGAATGTTTATTCCCTTTTTCTTAGGCTACAATAGAAGTACAAGATCTTAGTGAAATAAAGTAAAACCATTTTTTTATAAAATTTACCTTGTGTGCAAAGTAAGTTAAATGTTAACAAAATCAACATCCTGTATGGAACTTTTGAGCTAGTGTTTTGCACGCACAATTAACATTATTTAGAGACTAATTATTATTACATTGTTTTCTTATGAAAATAAAAATAAAGGATTATTATACCACCACGCGTGGAGATTTTTAACTGACCTATGCGAAGTTACTTTTTTAATGTTAAACGTTTTTTTCCCCGGTTTTTTTTGGAAAAAAGAAATTCCATTGGAAGTTCGTTACTTATCTCACAGAGGTCGGTGTGAAACTGAGAATGCGGTTCTTGGTTGTCGAAAACCTTTTGTCAGAAAATCCTTGTCTCTCACCCAAGGATTGACTGTGATTTAAAGAACCCTGTAGTAGTCGGTACGATATATCTAAATTATAATTTTATAGGAATCTGTAAAATTGAACAATCCTTGTCTGTCACTCAAGGACTGTTTTTGAATGAAAGGACTAGATGGCGAATATTTGCGGCTGGCTAGAGCTACATCCAATGCCACGTTAGATGGAGCTGCAGTCACCCGACAGTCCTTTTTGTTGAAATTGTTTGACCGAAATTGCTCTGTTGAGAGATAATTTAAACGTTATGAGTCTGATTAAAAGAGACAATGGAGAGAAAAAAAAAAGGCACTAGTGTGTCTTGATTTTATTGAGTCGACTGCCTGTCACTAGCAGTGGGCTCAACACTCAAGAACGCTTGTTTTAAGATATTGGTTCATATTGTTAGGTATTAAATAGATTAAATTATTAAGAACTGGTCAGGAACCTCCACTGGGTGTTACACAATTGACAGGTTAAGACTAGATTTACTGATTTTATTGGTAAAAACAAGCAAGCAAACAAGTAAAGAGAAATGCAGAAAGGGGAATAAATTTTTTTTTTTTTTTGTGCTTTTGATAAACACACTATGCTGTGACCCATACGCTGCAATTCCACCATCACATTGTGATGGAACCTTTATGAGCGTACCAGTGGCAGCACAGTGAGTCTCTCAAAGCCTTAATCAAAATACAAGTTGATTGATATCATTCAGAGTCATTAAGAAAGCTGTACTCATTGCTTGTCAATTTGTACCTAGTTTATGTGAGACTGTTCAAAGAAATGGCCGAAAAGTGATTTTTCTTTTTTAATTGTCTTTTAGGTTGGTTATGAATCTGAAGTGTTTGTTGATATATTATTGGAGTTCTGGTTGTTTAAGTGGATAATATGAGAGTAGATAGCACTGAGTTCAGTGGTATCTTTTTTCTTGTTTATCACCTCAGGTTCTAAGTGTATTTCAGTCATTTCCAAAAACAGCCTTTTTCTGGTATTTATTTCGCTATGTAGTGTTGTTGTGTTGGCGAAATCTGGAATATGTCCTGTGTCTAGGTTATGTTCAGCTAGAGCACAAGTTCTTTTTCCCAACCTACAATCGCTCTTATGTGATGTTAAACGGTCCTTGAGGACTCTAGAAGTTTGTCCTATGTAGACTTTATCGCAGTGAGAGCAAGGAACACTATATACAACTCCTGATTTTTTTAAAGGATTGTCTTTATCTTTTAGTTTTGTGAATAATTTTCCTACTGTTTTTGTGAATTTACGTGTTATTTTGATCATGGGGTTGTCTTTGAAAACTTTAATTATTTTATTAGATACTTGTGTAATTGCTGGAATAGAGTAGTAGTATACTGATCTGTTTTGAGAAAGAAATGCACTGATGTCAGGAGAGTGAGGTATCACTGGGTTGGGTGAAACTGTGAGTGACCTCGTGTTATATATTAATTTATTGAGTAAATGAACCGGATATGAATTTTCTAAAAGTGTTTGATGTAGTTTGTTCAAGTTTTTTTCTTTTAAAGATGGGTGGCAGATTCTTTCTATTCTAGTTTTCAGTCCCAGCACCAGGTTTATTTTTGTTTTTTCAGTGTGATACGAGTTATAGTTCATGTATCTTCCTGAATTGGTTGGTTTAATATACCAATCCAAAATAATCTGATTGCTGGCTGTTCTTATTAGTTTAGTGTCCAAGAATGGAACACTTTTTTCTGTTTCCTCTTCGATGGTAAATTGGATGTGTGGATTGTAGGCATTAAAAATTGTTAGAATTTCATCTTTGCCATTTATTGGAATCGAACAAACTATATCGTCCACATATTTTTTAATGAAAGGTAATTGAAAAGAAAGCTTCGGAATGCAAGAATTTAAAAGATCGTCCATGACATACTGTGCAATTATTGGAGATATTGTTGCTCCCATTGGTGTACCCAAAATCTGTTTGTACCAAGTACCATCAAACTGGCAGTATGTGGAATCAAAAATGAAGTTTACTATATCAAGGAACTGTTTTTGAGGAACAGTAGTGAAATTAGTTATAGTGTTCCACCTGTTGATAATACTTGCTACAACCAATTCTCTAGGAATGTTACTGTATAGGGAGATTACATCGAGACTTACTATGACATGATTATCTGGCAATTGTTTTTGATTAATAAATTTTGAAAATTGAAATGAGTCTGAGACAAAGTATTCATTACTCTCACTATACGCCGCGGTTAGAATGTCAGTTATAAATTTCGAGAGTTTGCTGTTCGGAGCATTGATTGATGAAATTATAGGTCTAAGAGCCAGTGTAGGTTTGTGGATCTTTGGTAATCCGTAAAATTTTGGTGACATTTGATTATATATTGTAAGAGTTTTAGCTTGTTCTTCAGTTAAAATTTTTTTGTTTTTTAGATTGGAGACAATTCTATTAGCTTTCTGCTGAAAAGTTGATGTAGGGTCATCACGAAGTGGCAAATAGCATTGAGGGTCAAGTAGGATTTCTTTTGCCTTATGATTATAAGTATCTCTTAGCATGATGACAGTTACATTTCCTTTATCAGCCCGTGTGACTATAAGCTCCTCATGACTCTTCAGAAATTCTCTGGCATTGTTAAACAAAGTATGCAAATAACTGTTGTTTTGTGGAGCCTTGTAAAAATTAGTTAAAATGTTAGTGATTTTTGCTCTATGTATGTTTTTAAGATTTTCCGGGAAGTAATAAATTATGTTTTCAATGTCTGCTAGTAATTTTTTAATTGAAATGTCTTTTACTGTTGGAGGAATTGCAAATTTGAACCAATATCTTAAAACAAGCGTTCTTGAGTGTTGAGCCCACTGCTAGTGACAGGCAGTCGACTCAATAAAATCAAGACACACTAGTGTTTTTTTTTTTTTCCTCCATTGTCTCTTTTAATCAGACTCATAATGGTTAAATTATCTCTCAACAGAGCAATTTCGGTCAAACAATTTCAACAAAAAGGACTGTCGGGTGACTACAGCTCCATCTAACGTGGCATTGGATGTAGCTCTAGCCAGCCGCAAATTTTCGCCATCTAGTCCTTTCATTCAAAAACAGTCCTTAAGTGACAGACAAGGATTGTTCAATTTTACAGATTCCTATAAAATTATAATTTAGATATATCGTACCGACTACTACAGGGTTCTTTAAACCACAGTCAATCCTTGGGTGAGAGACAAGGATTTTCTGAAAAAAGGTTTTCGACAACCAAGAACCGCATTCTCAGTTTCACACCGACCTCTGTGAGATAAGTAACGAACTTCCAATGGAATTTCTTTTTTCCAAAAAAACCGGGGAAAAAAAACGTTTAACTTTAAAAAGTAACTTCGCATAGGTCAGTAAAAAATCTCCACGCGTGGTGGTATAATAATCCTTTATTTTTATTTTCATAAGAAAACAATGAATAATAATTAGTCTCTAAATAATGTTAATTGTGCGTGCAAAACACTAGCTCAAAAGTTCCATACAGGATGTTAATTTTGTCAACATTTAACTTACTTTGCACACAAGGTAAATTTTATAAAAAAAGGGTTTTTACTTTATTTCACTAAGATCTTGTACTTCTATTGTAGCCTAAGAAAAAGGGAATAAACATTCCAGAAAGCTTGGCGTAGTAAAAAAGAGTTTTTCTTTTTCCATTTAAAAAAGCCTCACAGACCGAACCCTCAAGATTTTAGAACTTGTTATATATATATATATATATATATATATATATATATATATATATATATATATATATATATATATATATATATATATATATATATATATATATATATATATATATATATATATATATATATATATATATATATATATATATATATATATATATATATATATACGGGATTGGGGACTTTTGAGGGTGATTTTGGGGGGTTGGAGGCGTTTTCGGGTTTTGTGCCCTGGAAGACCTTTGATCAGCGTGTTTAGAACTATCACTATGCAAAGTTTGAAAACAATTGGATAAAATTTATTTTCCATAAAAAAATTGCAAGATCCTTTAAAGTGCGTTTATCTCGAGAACGGCTGCTCCTAGAGACTTAAATAAAGTATACATTTTTGATGCAGATGGATTATTAGTAACTTATTTTTTAATAAACAGGTCAATAATCTAAGGCTAAAAAAAGTTACGACATTTAAAACAAGTGAGGTAGGCCGTAGCTGGCGCCCTCTAGTAGCAAAATCAAAAGCGTGGACGAATTTAAACTTCTCGCCTCAAAAAACCCCCAGATCCAAAATTTTGTACCGTTAGGTCATTTTGTTAAAGAATTATTAAGAAAAAACGAAAGCAAAATTAAAAGTTTAACACGCTGTATCTTTGTTATTATTAACTTTCGGATAGGGCAAATTTACGTAAATTGCATTATTTTGACCTAAGAAATCTGCTGTTGCTCTGTGTCCCATTACTTTTGGGACACCCTGTATATTTACTAGTTTAATTTTTAATCATAATTTTATTTTCTTTAAATACTTTGAGTAATACATAAAAATATTACCATAACTAAACAATTAATGCAGTATTTTTAAAGTATTTACTTGACCAGCAAAATTTAATAGGAAAAGTATTTCTGGTCAACACAATCGTAACTTCAACAATATGTCATATATGCGGAAAGAATAAATATATGAACATAAAATGATGACATGCAAATAAGATTTTTAAGTCTTTGTTCATATTGCATATGATGAAATAAATAAACTAATGAAAAACGTATTCCCCAACCTGAAAACCCTGCAGTTAACTATATTTAAAAATAAAAGAATTCGTACGATTCTGTACAAATTTCAATTTATCTACTTAGGACAATTGACATGAAAGAAATTTGAACATCCAAACTCTACCATTTTTCTGTTGGGCAATTTTAGTCAAAACAAATCCGCACCATACTAGTTTAATTGGTATCCTATATTTAAAAACATTGTTTTAACGGATTTACTAGTTTTAATTGATAACTTCAAATCATTTTAGCAAACACAGAATTTCAGAGAAGCAATATAGAGACTCACATGATTGTGAAAGTAAGCCTAGTCACCAAACAAGCAATATTTACTAAAAGCCCTACTTAAAATTCTTAAAAATGATGTTTCTTTGTGTACATCAAAACATTTTTTTCAATATGCTATTTGTGTAATTTTCTTTCAGTGTAACTGTATGTTTCGAAATCTGACCCAGGGAGATCAAAGGTGCCGACGCTTTGTGTCGCTTTTGTATGGGTATGGTATTCTGGGGTAACACGTTACAACCTCCAGGGAAGGCAGGCAATAAAACCAAATGCAAGCGCACAGACCAGTTAGTTCAACTCATAGAAAAATGAAACAAATGTTTAGAAAAAAAGTCTAATGGAGCATGTTAAAAACTGAATTTTGCGACCAAAGGATGGCAGCACCTGTAATTTATAGTTAGGTCTACTATCGTTAGATGACTGATCGGTAAAAAAATTTGGTTATACAATCCAAAAAGAACCAGGGTTAATGATAGTGACCTGAGGGTTAATGATCTGGTGTACCGGATTCAAAAGAGCCCACATGCAATGATGAAAGTAGTAGGTACATCTAGAACGGCTGTGCCGTTATTAGGACCGAGAAAATACTTAATCGAGACGAGTAAAAACTGGGAGGAAGCAATGTTATGGTCTTTAAAAGTATTTGTTTAGTTAATGAAGATGAAGAAAGTAAGAAGTATTTAATTTGGGTAAATAATTTATTTAAATAAATTACCTTAGTCCTGAGGGCGCTGGAGTCATCCATTTTGAACTTTTCCTGCATCTTGTATAAAAATAATTCTTTCAGCAAATTTAATACCTTTTGATTCTTTTCCACCTTACTAAAAAAGGCGGCAGGAAACTTCGCAAAAGCCCGTGTATATTCGACTTTCAAAGTATTCAGTTTTTGGCATTAATTAGTCTTCAGTCCGTTGGCATAGTTACGTTGCATTGTTGTTACCATAGAAACATTTGTAAACCCGTTATATGTATATAAAAAAATTCTAATAAGTCCGTTTAAAAAAAAAAAAATTCTTAAAGTTTTAAACATAAAAAAACAAATTTTTTAATAAAATATATATATTATTACTATAAAATTAATAAAAAAATTATATATATATAAAATATTATATATAAATTTTAAAAATTATATATATATATATATATATATATATATTATATATTTTTATTTTAAAAATTTTATATATATATATATTATTTTTTTAAAAAAATATATATATAAATATATATATATATATATATAAATATATATATATATATAATATATATATTATATTATATAATATTATATATATAATATTTTTATATTATAATAGTTTTAAATATTTATATTTTTTTTAAACGAACTTTAATCCTGAAAATAATTGGTATTTTCAGAAACCCGTTGCGCATGGCATTTTTAAATACCGTAATGAGTTTAAATATTAATTTTTAACATTTAAACGATTTAATGAAATAATTAAAATAACTTCAAATCAAAAATTAATATTTAAAATTCCGAGTTACGGTATATAAAAATTGCCGATGCAACAACTCGGGTTTCTGAAAAATACTATTTTTTTCAATTTTCTTCGAAAAAAAGGACTAACTAACTAAAGTAAAAAAAAATGTGCCAAAACATTAGTTTAGGTCTGGAAAACCTGTTTCTAAATGGTAAAGAAAAATTTTTCAAACAAAAATATTTTTATGGAAAAAAATGTGCAAATTTTTGTTTTTATCTAAATGGCTTAAAATTTTACACATAGCAATAGAATTAAATTCTGAACATCTTATCTTCATAAAATTTTTTGATATTTTGAAAGTCCCCTTTCGGTCATTCGACCTAACAAAATTCAAATTTACTGCCGAATAACAAATGACAATCGGGATCGTTCAATTGTTTTTGAGGTTTTAAGTGATGCAGAGTTGATCCGCGAAATTGATTTTTTTCTAAACGTCATAATATATATATATATATATATATATATATATATATATATATATATATATATATATATATATATATATATATATATATATATATATATATATATATATATATATATATATATATATATATATATATATATATTACATAAGTGTCAAAACTTGACAGATTTTTGTCTAAACGATGTCAAAGTTTGAATTTTGAAAGCAATTATTTCTGAAAACCTGAAACTTTTATCCTAATCGCTTATCAGTAGATTCATTTACTAATAAGATAAACTAAGTTTCAAATGTTTTAATCTGCAAATAAAAAAAAATATTAATATTAATTTTGCCCCAATTAAAATTGTAAAAAACAATTGGCAACAGAGCTACCTAGCTAGAAGCCTGGTGTAGTCAGTTGTTAATTCGTGTTCAACGGCCGCTACATTTTTGCTTGTTTTTAAATCGGGCAAAATGCGGATATGTTATAAATTTACAAGTGTATTGCCCAATAGTTTTAAAAACGAGATGTGTACAACCACGAAATGTTTTTCTTTAAGCAAGGTAAAAAACTGCTGTTTGAAAACATAATAATTTGTAATTTGTAACATAATGTATTGTTTTTTACATAAATTTAATTTTAAATTAAATATTAAAATAAATTGCAAAAAGTAATTTTTATTATTTGTATATAAATAAACATCTCCTTAAAAAAGGTGTAAATATGCAACTCTCGCAAAAAACGTTTAACTCGCTTCGATGAAACGGGCGCGGTGTTATATTTTAACTAGCATTGAAATTGCCTTTTTTAGCTTATGCAAGGTGTAGATATTAAAAAAAAATGTTTTTACAAAGGTGTTAATAGTACCTATAGTATTTTATGGCAATAATGTTACAAACTAAATTATCAAGTTACATACCTGAGAGGCATAGAAAATACATACAGTATATACAATAGTAACAGCTAGATAAACATTTAATCCAGTTGCTAAAATATAAAATAAATACTATTAGGAATATAAAGATTTCAATTAAATCCTAATTAAACTTCAGTATTTGAGGAAAAAATATAGGTAGACTAACTGAACCAGTAATGGCCAATGCACAAGTAATGGCCACTTTGACCAAATTGTGGGTCAAAATAAGAAAATTATTATCGTTCTTGTCGTTGTTTATTCATTTGGACATGCCAACGTTATTTTTCAAGAAAAAGCGGGTAACTTCACTTGGTGTCATTTACCAAAAAAAATACAATATGGCTGCCATCAATACAGCTGATATAACGTATAAGAATTAACGGACGCATTTTTGAAAATAAAGATGTTTAAAAGTCCTAAATTTATTTTTAAACGGTTGGTAAGTACCAACGATTTTACTATGTATGATTGAGATTATGCTATAACAATTTATTTGCAGTTTTTTAAACCCGTTTTAAGGGGGTGACCAATACTAAAACATAATAATATTAAAAGTACGAGTATTGGTCATGGGTATGTCCATTTCTAGTTATGGTCATCATCATTTTAATACCACGTAATCTCGGAGAATATTATGTTAATTTTCCAGATATGGCCAAAATTGGAAATAATAAAAAAACCAGTCGAACGTACTTTTCTTACAGTAAAGGAAAGGCTATTGAAGCTTTACGAAAAAATGCCATGAGTAAAAAAGCTGCATCACGTAAATTTCCTTGTTCAATTCTTGTAAGAAAACTGAATAAACCCACTTCTTCTTGTCGGAAAATGCGACCTTCAACGGAACTATCTGAAGCAAAAGAAGAAGTTATTGCAAACTGGGTGATAGCTATGGCCGTAAAGGTTTTCCAGTTCATAGGTATAATCTTTTATTGTCAGTGAAAAAAATCTTGAAAGAATCCGGAAGGGAAACTAAGTATGTACTAAACAAAACACCGGGACGTTCCTGGTTTCAAGGATTTTTAAAAAGGCACCCCAATATTAAACAAAAATATGCTGAATCAGTCAGTAAAGGTCGAGGTGCTGTCAGCCAAGATAAAATCAAGACGTGGTTTGATGAAATTTATTTTTATTTACAAGAAAACGATTATGAAAGTATAAGTAAAGACTCAAGTCGCATTTTTAATGGTGACGAAGCAGGCTTCTCTCTATGTCCTAAAAATGGGAAAGTATTGGGCCCTGCAGATAATAAGGAAGATTTTTACGACAAAGTAACATCAGAAAAAAAAGGAAATGACGGTGATTCAACTTTCTCGCCTGATGGAAAATGTGTTCCACCTATGCTGATTTTTCCTTATAAGAGAGTACCGCAGGCTACTTCTGACTCAGTTCCAAAAACTTGGGCTTTGGGTAGATCTGACTCGGGGTGGATGACGTCTGCAGTTTTTTATAAATACATCTTAAACCATTTTCTTCCTTATTTAAAATCAAACAAAATTCAAAGGCTAGTCATACTGTTTGTGGATGGACATCGCTCCCACCTAACTAAAGAAGTAAGCCAATTTTGTGATGAGAAGGGTATTATTTTATTATCATTATTTCTTAGCACAACTCACATAATGCAGCCGGCTGACGTTTCAGTATTTAGACCATTAAAAGCTGGCTGGTCATCAGAAGAAAGAACCTGAAATTTTGAAAATTTTCCTAAAGAAACAACACGTTTTGCGTTTGGTTTAATTTTAAAATCAGTTTTTGTGAAGTACGCATCTTCAAAGACCATACAAATGGTTTTAGAAAAAGCAAACTTTATCCTTTTAATAAAAATAATGTGGATTACTCTAAGTGCCTACCCAATAAAAAAATATCCAGGGAAAACAACGAAGGAAATATTTAAAATCCGTCTGAAAGAGCCAAAATCAAATTACTTAAAGAGTTAGAAAACATAATTAGGAATGCAGATTTAGAGAAATTTTTAGACACCTACTTAAAAAAAGAACAGTGGTCTGGGGATATGACGTATTTTAAACTTTATGATGTGTGGGCAGCAACCAAAACCGAGGTCGGCTGTATTTAGGAAACGGAAAAAGAATCCAAAAATAATAATTCGCCAAACGAAATCAACAATACTTTAACATCTACTGGAAATAACGAATCATTAGACTGGTGTAGGCTACCTGAAAGGAAAGTCTGTTTTTATGAAGAACGAGAAAATCAAAAATTGAAAGTGCCTACCCCTTTTAAAAAATGCTTGGTATTTTCCAGAATTCCTGATAAGTATAAAAAAACGCCAAATCAACGAAGAAAAAAATTTCCTGCTGTAGGGTCAAGTGGCAAATATAGAGAATTTTACGACAGGAAAATTGAAAAGAAAAACATTAAGACGATAAAGAAAAAAAAAATAAAATTAAGGTACTTTTTCAAAATGACGATAGTTTTTCTAAATCAGATATAGAAGTTACATATAAAGACAAAGATCTTGATATTAGCGAACCGGAAGCTATAACTTTGACAAACGGGCAGTATGTAACTTAACTTTAAATTTTCTAATTTTTTAGAAATTAATAAATTACCTGTTTTGTTGCAGGAATAACCTTTTAGTTTGTTTTATTTGGTATACTCGCCTTACTACTTTTTCGAAAATGGGACCCGTCCGGTCCGGGTCCCGGGGTATACGAGCTGACCCTGTCCAGCCCTATTGACCCCTCATGAACTTGCAGATCGCCTGCAATAAAAAAAAGCACACCTCCCAAAAAACCCAAAAAATCACAAATACTAATCTATGTTTTAGTGGCAAGTCGGCCACCGTTGTCAAGATAGAAACTAAATTAATTTAATTTTTTGTTTGGCAACGGTGGCCGACTTGCCACCGAAACGTAGATTAGTATTTGTGATTTTTTGAGTTTCATATCAAATCGAGGTTTTAGGACATTTTGCGGCGAATCCATGTATTTCAGTAAGGCGAGTTTCTGATATCACTCATGTATCTGTCATATTAATCCACGAGATAACTAAACTCTACAAACTCCATCCATATAAATTTCAAATTCTACAAGCATTAAATGACCAGATCAAAAACTGCAATTTTTGAAAGAAATAACTCAGTTTATTGACAGACCCACAAATATGATTTTAAATATCTGATTTACTGACGAATGTACATTTTTCGTTAATGTAGCTGTCAATAAACGTAATTTTAGAGGGGGTTATACGCAGTTTCCGAAAAAAGTTTGGGGAAGGGGGGGAATTCTTGGTGATGCTGTAATAGGTCTTTTATTTCTACATGAAAATCTGACCGGGAAGATTTACCTGAACCTGTTGAAAAAATCAATTGATCCACTTATCACAGAAGCAGTGGAAAACCAGAGGGACAAGGTCAATAACGCGATATGCCTCTCCACTATGCCATAAATGTTGTCCATTTTGAACTTTTCTTGCATCTTGTATTAAAATAATTCTTCTAGCTAATTCCAGACTTTTTCATTCTTTTCCACATTACTATAAAAGGCGACAGTTAACTTCGCAAAGGCCTGTGTATTTGTGAACTCGTTATGTTTAAAAAAATTGCAAATAAGTCCATTTGTTATTTAAAAAAAAAAATCTCAAAGTTTAAAACATGAATAAATGAATGTCATTGGCTTAACGACAGATTTCCACAGAGGTGGATAGGAAAAAGAAGACCAATATAATGGTCTGTAAGGTCATTCGATCTTAACCCGAACGACTTTTTTCTTTGGGGCCCTTTAAAGTTGGTAATTTATAGAAATGCTCGCCAAAAAAAAATAAGAATTTAGAAAATTGCATAACAGCAGCATGAAGGGCCATATCCAGAAAGACTTTTTAAAATGTGTCAACAATTTAAACAGCATTTATTTTATTGTTTAGAAGTGAATAGTGAACACTTGGAGCTTTTAGACAAACCTATTCATTTGGAAATGACTTACATATTAATAATTATTTAAATATTTAAAAAGGTTTTATTGCACAATACTAAAATTAAATTTAAATAGTGGCATGTCAAAATGTACAAAATAAAAAGGGGTTAGGGGGTTAAAGTAGCATCAGCAAACTTTTTGTAAAAAACCTTCCCCTCAATAAACTTGTTATGTGTTTCAGCGAAATTCACAAACCTGTCTATTTTCGCAGGTCACGTGGGTGGTAACTTTTAAACTGAACACCTTATATATATATATATATATATATATATATATATATATATATATATATATATATATATATATATATATATATATATATATATATATATATATATATATATATATATATATATATATATAAATAATATATAAATTATAAAAAAACAGGGTGTCCCAGAAGAAATAGGACACAGAGCAACAGCAGATTCCTTAAGTCGAAATAATGCAATTAACGTAAACTTGCCTTATCCCAAAGTTGATAGTAACTAAGATACAGGATGTTAAACTTTTAATTTTATTTTCGTTTTATCGTAAAAATTTCTAAATCAAATGACATAGTGGTACCAAGTTGGGAATTTGGGGGTTTCTTAAGGCGGGAAATTCAAATGCTTCCATACTTTTAATGCTACTAATAGAGGGCGCCAGCTACGGCCTACCCCACTTGTTTTAGATGGTATAACTTTTTTAAGCTTTGTATATTGACCTGTTTATTAAAAAAGAAGTTACTATAATTTCCGCTGCGTCAAAAATGTATGCTTTATTTAGGTTTCTAGAAGCAACTGTTTAAGAGATAAACGCACTTTAAAGGACCCCGCAATTTTCCTATGGAAAATGGGTTTGGGCCAATTGTTTTTAAACTTTGCAAAGTAATAGTTTTCAACACGCTTATCAAAAGTCTCCACGGGCACAAAACCCAAAAACCCCTTTAACCCCCAAAATCACCTCCAAAAGTCTCCAAATCCCTAGCAGGGCTTGGGCTGATTTTGGGGAGGTTAGAGGGCTTTTTGGGTTTTGTGCCTGTGAAGACTTTTGATCAGCGTGTTGAAAACTATTAATTTGCAAAGTTTGAAAACAATTTCCATAGGAAAATTGCGGGGTCCTTTAAAGTTCGTTTATCCCGAAAACAGTTGTTCTAGAGACCTAAATGAGGTATACATTTTTGACGCAGGTCAATATACAAAGCTTAAAAAAAAGTCTAAGTCAGTGGGGTAGGCCGTAGCTGGCGCCCTGTACTAGCAACATTAAAAGTTTTATATTTTCGCCTTAAAATACCTACAAATTCCCAATTTTGTACCGTTAGGTCATTTTGTTTGAAAACTATTACGAGAAAACGAAAACAAAATTAAAAGTTTGACACCCTGTATCTTACTTATTATCAACTTTGTGATAAGGCACGTTTACGTTAGTTGCATTATTTCGACTTAAGGAATCTGCTGTTACTCTGTACTCAGATCATCGAATCCTCTTTTCAACGCTTCCTAGTTTTTTAAATTTGATGCAGTAGTTTTCAAGAAAATACGTTTTATAAACATAATCGGCCTATAATCGAAATTAACGCTATTTTACTTTTAGTACTTTTTTTATTTAGTATTTTTATTTTAAATCCCGTCCTATCCAACTTAAAATAAAGGAAGCATTAAATGTCACTTTTTTATCACTCAATAAAATGCAGATACTTTTTACTTACGCTTTAAAATTATAAAAGTATTGTCAGTGTCTTTTTTAAAATATTATCAGTCCAAGGTTAGCAGTTATTTCTGCCATGGAATTCGATGCATGTGTAAAAACTTATAAATAATGAGTTAATTTTGTATCTTTCTTTGAAACTTATTTACATTTAATTTATGTAAATTTAGTATATCACAGGATTTTGTCCGAGATTATTTCGGCTTAAAATCTTTTTTCTTGCTCTAAATGGTTTACTCAACGCCAGAAAGAGTATCGATAATTGAACTTTATTATAAAACGGTAGGTGCGCTAATAGTACAGCACAGGTATTCAATGAACTAAATTCAGATAAGCAAGTAAACCGGAAATAAGTTATTGAACTAGTGACCAAATTTAGGAAGACAGGATCTGTGACAAATCGAAAACGAATCGCTCGTAATCGAATAGTGGGAAACAAAGCAATGCAAATTGCAGTTTTGGACCACTTCAATATCGATCCTACGTTAAGTACCAGGCAATTACCTACAATTTCTGGCATATGCCGTACGAACATTAAAATTATTTTAAAATCCCATAAATTCCAACCCTATAAAATCCATCTTGTGCAAGAATTAAATGAAGATGACTTTGATAGACGTATAGAATTTTGCGAGATAATTAGTGAACGGATAATAGATAACCCGAACTTGTTGTTTAGCATTTGTTTCTCAGATGAGTGTTCGTTTTTTGTGAACGGGACTGTTAATCGTCATAATTGTCTATATTAGTCTGATGAAAACCCGCACTTATTCCATAAAGTTCACACTCAATATCCTGAAAAATTAAACGTCTGGGCTGGAATTTATGGCGATTGTGTTGTTGGTTCTTTTCTTTACCAGGAAATCTAACAGGACAAATGTACTTGCAATTGTTAGAAGACACTTTCCATCTCGCATTGACAGAAATTGTTAAACATGATGACCGTTACAATGCGAATGACTTGACATTTCAACAAGATGGGGCACCTCCCCATTATGCTTTTGCTATTTGTAGTATTTGAATAAAACGTTTCCTGGCAAATGGATCGGACGAAGAGGACCAGTGGAGTGGTCAGCAAGGTCACCAGATTTAAGCCCATTAGATTTTTTCTTGTGGGATAACTTAAAGAGTAAAATTTATAAAACTTAACCAGAATCTCTAAATGATTTACGTTAACGGATCATTGATGAATGTCGAAACATTACACCTGAAATGCTTCAGAACGTCCGAAACCGTTTTGAACAAAACCAGTATGACTCCAGGGAAGCTAGAGGCCAACATTATGAACACTTGTAAAATTAAAAAGTTAGTAAGTAAAATAAAAGGAAAGTTTTGAATGTAAAAGTTCTCGTTATTTAAAATCATCCCCCCTCCCCCCCTTCGTAGGGTTGCCCTTACCAAAAACTGAAGGTTGTGCTTAGAAAGAATGAGGTTTTCCAAAAAAAATGTCCATTAAAAAATTTAAAGATGATAAAAGAATTATTTTTTTAATGTTGACTAGTTATTAAATTCAAAATTATTTTCTCGAAAACTACTGCATTAAATTCAAAAAACTAGGAAGAGGATTCGATGATCTTTAAATTGAGGTACCAGTCGACCCCATTTCCCATTTAAGAATTTAGGAGTGAATCTCACCCCCCAGGGGGTTGAAGTGATAGGGTTAAAAATAAGCGCAAAATGTGCCCCCCCCGAAATAAAAATCGACGGGTCCGAGCGATTTTCTCTAACCATGATATGAAATCGGCCTTGTTTCGTTTTCATTGGACACCCTATAACCCTTTTTATATATATATATATATATATATATATATATATATATATATATATATATATATATATATATATATATATATATATATATATATATATATATATATATATTTATATATATATATATATATATATAATAAATAGTAAATTTTTTGGAAAAGAGGCTCCTTAATAAAGAAAAAAAAATAAAAATCCCAAAATTTTATCAATGATCAATCATTTTCCAACTTGGTTGGTTAAAAAAAATTACGAGGCCTCCAAGTAAATGGATAACCCCGGGTCCAGCCAATCCGATTGGTTGTTTTAATTACAGTGGGGCC
>JAHBCN010005092.1:0-58241 GCA_019359885.1 Listronotus oregonensis
TTCTATTTTTTCGTGAAATAAATTTTATTGAAAAACCCAAATTTTAAAAATTATCTATGTTTTTAAAAAAACCACAGCCAGTTGATATTTTTTCACCTAACAATTTTCTTATGAAAATTTTTTTTGGTTCCCCTCTAATTTCAATTAAAAAAAAAAGGGAAAACCTAGATCCGCCCCCCCAATCCAATACCAAAATTCCCCTGCTTTTTTTTTTTTTAAATTATTCCCAAAGACTGACCTATGAAACTAAATATTACACTGAAGGGTATTATTGCTAGCAGAACAATTGATAGGAATAACAGTAAAAATAAAAAAATCATTCATGTGAAAAAAATGGAGTCGGTCCCAAAATTTCCCCCTGGGGCACCAGTAAAATTTTGGGGTGAGAGCAAAAAAAGAACCATTTATGATAACTCCCTTATATTAGGTCGTTGGGAAAAAAAGAAGCCAGAGGGGCCAAGAACAAAGTTGGTGGGAAGGAAATCCCTTTTTTTTCTGAAAGACCCTAGAGAAAAAAAATTGTGTGAAATCAGCTGGGGAGTAAATCCCGTTAACAAAATTATCGCCTTAAGAAAAAATGAACCTCAAAAGGGGAGGCAAAATTTTGACTTTTTTTTAGGTTTTTCCCCAATTAAGCCTGTCTAAAAGGTTAAAAGGACTAGGTAAAAAAAAAAAAATGGAATTATAATACTTTTCCTTATTTTTTTATATACTGTATTATAAAATATGGGGTATAGTCCCAAAAAAGTAGAAAAAAAATTTAGTAAAGTTTTTTTTTTTTTAAAACCTAATAAATAGCATCATTTTTTTTTTATAGGCCTGTAATACTGGGGGATTTTTAAAAAGGGGTTCAAAACGGCAAAAAAGAAATTTTGAGTAGATATAATGTGTTTTCTGAATCATTACATTCCTGATAAACCGATGAAATTGTGTGAGGGTAAAGTATAATTATTGCTTTACTTGGTAAGAGCGATTACAAAAAAGTTGTTTTTTTCTATAAAGAAAAGTTAAATATATAACAAATTTTAGCAAACTGATTAAATGGTAGTTTCTCTACAATGACTTTCCTAGACTAAACTTTTTAAAATAAATTAATTAAATGAATTGGCAAAGTTGTAAGATAAGATTTATTATAGTTTTATATAATACAGTATTCCTTTAAAATAAATTATAATCTTAAATTCCAAAAAAGGGGCTTTTATAGCAAATCAAACTAAAAAAAAAGAAAATAGTCCCTTCCGCAAAATCGTGGGGTGCTTGATATTAAATGTTATTTTTATTTTATTGGTTTTTTACAATATTAGAGTTATTATGAAAGTATAATAAATTGCACTCCACGCTGTTTTACTAAAATTTGGGTTTTTTTTTAATTTTTTTGTTTGTTTTCCCTATTAAAGCGTGTTTTTTTTTTGTTTTGTAACTATAATTTATTTTTTTATTTTTTAGCCCAAAAAAGAAATTTTTAAATGTAATCTTAAGCCCCCCGATTTTTAGTATATTTTTATTTGTCAATAAATCTATTATGGACAACGGAAAAATAACAAATACCCTTTTGGGAAAGGATAGATAGATATTTCAGTATGAAGGTAAGTGAAAAACTCTTTCTCCAAAGTTAATCTTTTGTTGCCAGTAGCCTGAATTTTTGTAGAAAGCGTTTTATGCTATTTTGGCTTATTATTATTGTCATTTTGAGAAAGTGTTATTATTATTATTTTTTTTTTTATGAAGATCTTAGTCGGGACATTAAAACAAAGTTATGAAATAATTTTATTGTCATCGGCTGTTGACTACTATACACATTTTCAAGTTAATTAGACTTAAAATTGGTAAAAATTAAGTTAAAATATTTCGTTACAGAGATACAAAGATACATACAGGAACCTAATTAAATCGTGGTAAAAATGAAACAAAAGCCTTGTTTTTTATCACTTTGTATTTATAAAAAAATACTGTTTCTTTTATAGATTATTTTATTGATGTTTTTAAACTAAATTGTGAAGTACAAAATTATTATTACATTTTATTAGTACATTTTAATATCCAAATTAAATGTTTTTATTTTCTATAAACTAAAAATTGTTTTTAAAATAATTTGACACTTTTTTACAATTCGGTATATTAAGCACTTTAGTTACTAAATAAAGGTTTTTTTTTTTTAAATTTTTTTAACAACCTTTCCTTTAACTATTTATAATTCCTTTAGGCCGATTAGAGCTATAGGTAAATTTAAATTTATCCCACAGGGCCATAATTTAAACAGAAAATAAAAGTCAGATATCGGGGCCCAAAGGTACAATTTATTTATTTATTATTGTTCAAAAAACGTATATTTGTCCTTTCTTAACCGAATAAATTATGATGCGCATTTTATTATTTTAAGAATACTTAACTGTACAGGATGGTTTTATTTCGTTGTTGTTATAGAGTCCAGGCTAAATGGTAAAAGATACAAAAAAACTATGATACATGTCCCTTTCCCTTTTATAGTGTTTAGTTTAATGACGCAATCAAACCTAGGCTTTAAAAGATATAGGGTGATTCTCGAAATCTGTCTTATCTCCCATAACTCGGTAATTTATTGAGATAAATAAAACCTTTTTTAAAACAAAAGTTTAATAACTTTTTAAAAACCCGTGGCGTACTTAAAAAAATATAGATGTTTTTTAACGATATTTATCGAAATAAATTTTTATTAAAGGGAAAAAAACCCTATATTTGAGTATTTTTAAAAAATTGGGGTTTTTTTTGGATTCAAAAAATATATAACATAATATTTTGCTTTGTTCTAATAGCTAAAATACCAAAAAAAAATATTTTTTAGTTGGTCATATTGATATTTTTTTTCTTATTATTATATATATAATATGGTATATTTTAAACCCAGTTTACACTAACAACTAACACTAACAATAATATTAAACCACTAAAAATCTAAAACAACAACTACAACTACAAAAAACAAACAAAAAAATGTTTTAGTTTCCCCTTACCTCATATACTTTAACAATGAGAAGATGTGCTTAACCATAAAAGGTCAAATTATATTTCATTTTGTTTAATGCATTTTTGGGCTCGGCTTGTTACAATAAAGTCATGAAGTAATTGGCGTTATATGATCCAACTGAAGTATTACACATTCCTTCAAAATTTGGATGTATCTTTACGCATTTAAATTGTCATTAAAAAAACCTGAGTTAAGACTCTGTTTTGATACGCGCCACCCTACATGGAACCCAATCCGTCCTTGTGTCCCTACCCAAAAAATTTTTGTTAATTAAAATTCCTTCGCTAGATTTAAACCTCTTAGTCCCCTTTATTTTTTTAAAAAAAATTGATTCCAAAAAGCTGTCCAAATACCAAGACTAAATTCTAAAGCCGATCTTAATCCCCTGAATGTAAGTAGTAAATTTTTTTTTTTTGTACGGTTTATACTTATACTTTCTAAAATTTTTAAAATTTTAGATTTATTGTAATATGTTTCTTAATATTCGCAGTACCGTCGGATCCGCAGCAACACAAGCTAATGTATTTATTTCATCTCGCTTTTTATTTTCCTTATTGTAAATCTTACTTTTTTGCTTTTCATATAATCCACACTTATTTAAATTGCAATAAAATTTTTGAAATATTCTTTTTTCTGGAAGGTGGAATTCCGGATAACGCTCAAAATACAACTCTTAAGCTGCGTCCCTATTTTTCTTACTTTCAATGTAGCACTTAAACATGGTTAACTTTTTAAAGTTTTAAAAAATATTTATTTTAGACAATTTTGAAAAAATATATAGTACCTATAATTGAAATTGGAATGCGAAAACCAATACTTAACTGTTATTGAATTTTTTCCATGTAAACAAACAAAACAAAGGTTTAAAAAATTTAATTCATGGCCCACCAAAAAAAAATATTTTTTTTAGTATTTTAGCTATTTATGGCAAAGCAAAATATTAAGTGTTATATATTGTTGAAATCACAAGAAAAAATGCATTTTTTGATATACTCAGATATAGGGTGTCCCATTAAAGAAAAAGGTAATTTTGATAATATCTCAAAAATTAAAATATCTATACTTTTTTAAAGTACGCCACTGAATTATATGTGAAAAGTTGTAAAACTTTTGTATTTAAAGTTTTTTTCATCTCCATAAATAACCGAGTTATGAGAGATAATAAAAACCCTTTCTGAATTTTTTTTTATCTTTTTTGAAACAAAATTACGAAGGATTATTTTATATTTGTATTTTAAAATAAAAAACCTACGGAAAAAATTAATATTTACATTTAAAAAAATAAAAATTTTTCCAAAACCTAGGCCTTTTTGTTTAACCCATTTCTTAGTTTGCTCGGGTCAATTGTAAATAAAAAATTTTTTTTAAATTTTAACCCCTTTTCTTTTAAAAATCCTATTAGTAAAAAACCTAAGGGGTATAAATAAACAAAAAAAAACAATTTGTGTCTTAGTTTTTTTTGTTTTTGTTTAAAAATTTGCCCAATTTTAATACCCAAAAAAAAACCAATTGTATGGGTGTTTACTTAAAAGAAAAGGGAGTTCGCCATAAAAACACTAAAAGTGGGTTTTAATATAAAAAAATTTTTATTTAAAAAATTTCCAGGAAATCTGGGAAAATTTATTTTAAAAAATTTGGGAGGAGTGGGGGCGTTAAAAAAACCCTAAATTTTAAAATTTCCTAAAAAATTAAATAAATGAAATAATTTTTATATTTTTTTTTTTAATTTTTTAAAACAAAAGGAAGCTTTGGGTTTTGAAAAAATTTTTGTCAGTTTTAATTAAAATGGGGGGAAAAAGTTTTTAATTTGAAAAGTCTAAAACCCCCGGTTTGCTTTAACCAATTTATAAACTTTCTCTTTGAATACCTTTTTAACATTTTTCCAGGGGTAAAACTTTGGGTTAATATCCAAAATAAAATCAAAGTAAAATTAATTATTTTAAAAAATTTTTTTTGGGGAAAATTTTAAATAAAAATTTGGGGTAATCCCTTATTATATTTAATTAAGAAAAAAAATTTCCCCAAAAAAGGAGAACCGCTTTAAATATCCTTTTTAAAAAATTTTTTATTAGGAAAAATATTTTTAAAAAAATTTGAAACTTTGATTTAATTACAAAGGTTGGATATCCCTAGTGACTCCTTAGAACCCTTGCTAAATAAGTGCTTTCTTAGGCCTATTCATTTTGGGTTTAGGAATATCTATTTCGAGCAAATTGTATTTAAAGTATGTTTGGGGATCTAATTTAATTAGAACCAATTAATTTAATGGTTGTTTTCGGTTAGTTCTTTAATTATTTTATTAATAAGCATTTATTTTACACAGTTATAGTTAGATATTATTTTAAATTTACATAATAATAGTATCTCTGAAATGTGAATAATAAAAACTTGTTGGCGGATATATATAAATTCTAAACTTTAAATTTGTCTTAAGATATACATGTTTATCTATAAAAGCCTTTTAAAATAAAAGAGTATTTCTTTAATGTTTTGCGATAATTTAGAAAACATAGAGCGCCTCTCAAAAAGTGTGCATCATATGGAAATTTTTTGTAATTAAATTTAATTAAAATTTTATTAAAATTTGATTAAAAAATCATGCAGACTCACTAGCTAAAATGACTTCTGTTTTTTGTCAAAATTACATTTGTTTTTAGAATTATTTAGAGAAGTTATAAAAGAACTTATGGGAAAAGTTGTTTCCAATGCAATTATTTATCTGTGTACTACAAAGTGTCAGCCACCTAAAATAAAGTTCTTTTTTAGCAAATAGAAAAAACCTTAAGAATATACTTCCTTTATTTCTCTTAAACATATATTTCAGTAAAATAGCTAGTTTTCAGTAGCATTTTTATAAAAATGTTTGTCTTTTTTACTTCGTTTTTTGGAAATATTAAAATTAGTACTAAAAATTTTGATGTGACTAATGCAGATTTAAAATGCATTTTTCGGTTTGACAAGTAAACACCAATAATATATTGTTTTAAACAGTAAACATGTTTTAAAACCTTACAATATTGACAATAAAAATACAAAACTTGGCGATGGCAGTAACTGCTGCTAAAATCTAAAACTTACGAAATGCATTAAGATAATGATATTCGCAGCACTTACTGCCACCTAAATGTGAGTCTAAGATTTCAACATTAACAACATTTTAGGGTTTTTAAAAATATAAACTATTTTAAACAATATAATAATGTTGTTTATTTGTAAAACTAAAGGTTATTTTAAATTTGCCTTATTCATGGTAAATTTTTTCAATCCTAATTTTAATATTTTTAAGAAACAATGTTACGAAAGAAAAGAAAGCTATAAAAATACGGTTAGGAATAAGGTATTTTACAAAAATAGAATTAACTATATAGGTTAGAAAAAGTAGATTCTTAAAGTATTGTTTATTTGTCAAAAATAGTAAAAAAATCAATTTTGTATTTGGTGATGTAAATGTTATTTTTTTTATTTATTTTTTTTTTGTTTTGTGGCCTCGGGCTCTGCCCATTTAGCCATGATTATATGGAGATTATTTATAAAATCACTTTTTTTTCTTAATTTTAAATAAATTATGATATAGTTAAAAGCAGAGACAAACATTAAAAGACAAGGACACTTACTTCACGCCACTGGGGTCTGTCAGGGCGACTTAACATTGACGACACAATGAAGACCACGGAAAGGATTAAATATGTGTACAAAGGAGTTTGGTTTAAATCTATATTCTTATTTTAGTAAGTTTAAGGAAATTTAAAAATATTTTTTCAATGTGGGGTTTATTTATGACAAGGGTCATAAAAGATGAAACGCTTAATGAAAGGAGGTTATATTTCCAAAGTTCTTTGAAAAGAAATTTTGTAGCCTGAGTATTCAGCTTGCAAACAAATAATCTGTGATTTAGATCGTCTACGGGCTGAGCGTCACATTTACAGTTAGGTGAATCCTCTAATTTAAGTTTATAGAGGTGTTTTCCAAAACTTCATGGTTTACTATAAATATAAAGTACGATATGAACATATGACGAGGTAAATTTAGCCTAAACAAGACCGGGTTTTTTGGAAGATCCTTATTAATAGATGTGTAATGGTTAGGATTATTGGCTGCGTATAATTTGTAGCTGTTTTTCCATTCTGCAAAGACCGCCTCTCTTATGGTAGAAAATATGTCTAAGGCTTGGGTACAATTATTTATCGGTCCCTCCAAAAAAGCACTTTTTGCAACCTGATCGACCAGGTCATTGTCCTCCAGACCAGAGTGGCCTTTTACCCACATTAAAATAACTCTCCTGTTTTCCAAGTATATAGATATTATTATGTGTAAAATATTAGCTATAATGAAATGATTACTGTTTGAATAGTTAATTGCTTGAAGAACCGATTTAGAGTCGGAGAGAATCATTGTATTAGTCAGTGTTGCGTCGCAATTGATGTATTCTAAAGCCTTTAGAATGGCTGAAGCTTCTGCTGTAAATATCGAAGTGTATTTAGTACATTTATATTTTTGTGTAACGTTAGACTCAGAGATCGTGTATGCAAAACCCGCCCCTTCATTATTCTTAGATCCGTCTTTGTAAATTTTATAGAAATGATGGAACTTTTGAAGTTCAGAAGCTAAAATTTACCTATTTTATGAAGAAATTTGATCAAAAGATGAAAATATTACCACCGGCTTTACAAAGTATATGTTATAAGGATAATTATAAATATATTTTTTAGGTTTTTTTGTTTATAACACGAACATATTCTGCCATTGATGCAAAGGCCTTCGCCAGCGGAGGGCTGGTTTTATGATTCCAGTAGGGGACTACAAGATCAGAGACAGTTAGCTTTTGAATTTTACCTATTAAGGGATTATTCTCATACTGCAGATTTTTAACAATAAACTTTTGTGCAAGCATTTTACGCCTCAAATAAAGAGGAGGTTCATTACATTCTGCTAGTAATGCTTGTACGAGTGTAGGCTTAAATGCACCCGTAACAAGCCTAAGAGCTTTATACTGAATGGTATCAATTTTCTTAAGGTCAACCTTGGTCGCGGATCCATAAAAAATGGCGCCCACATCCAATATTGATCTGGTAAAGCTTTTGTAAAATAATAAAGTAGTTTTATTGTCTGAACCCCAAGATCTCGAAACTATGGCCCTCAATAAATTAAGACTCTTTTCAGTTTTGGTTATTAAGTATGAAATGTGATTTTTCCAACTAAGTTTTTTGTCTAAAATGAGACCAAGATATTTAAATAAATCGAGCCACGATATTTCTATGTATTCCCATTAGTTTTTTTAATTTCTTAATTCCCACCAAATATTTCCATTTTTGACAAATTGGAAATATATGTCAATTTTGTCATATAATAGGTGTTATTTTGGCGAGCCAGTATGATTTTTTATAAAATTTAAAGTAGAGAATAATGTCAAACCTAAATTTATTTTAAATTACTAATACAAAATTTTCATAGCATGCAAACATTTTCAAAGATACCATAAAATATATGATTTTAGATATTTAAAAAACAATGACGTAGTAGTATCTAAGATGTAAAAATACATCTTAGATACTATAGACAACATAGAGTACAGTAAACAAGGGCTCATATTTTACTATTTTTATTAAAATTACGAAGCCTCTAAAAATTTTGGAAAAACTGGGGTTCACATGGTTAAATGTTTTATTTTTATAGTAAATGATCACATTCTTAGTAGTAAACGTTTTATTCTTATAGTAAATGATTACATTATTAGTAGGACGATAGACACCTGGACAAAGTAAATCAAGCATATATACGTTCAATTTACCGAAAAAATAATTAAATGTATTTTATTCAGATAAAATTAATTATTTTCCTTATGTTATTAATTTTTTCTAAGCAAATTAGAGCAAAGTTAAAGTGGATCTATTATAAACCTATTTTAACAATTTTAAAAATATTGGGTTTATTAGACAAAGTTAAATAAATAAAAAATAAAGACATTTATTCCGCTTTTTTAAAAAATAGTAGAACATTGAACGCGAAATAGCAAAAACAATATCATATATTTAAAACAAATATACAAAAACTGACATTTATAAAATCCCTTGCGATGTTATAAATTTTATAAAGGTGAAACTTTCAGACCATTAGCCAAATGGATAAAAGAGCATTAAACATACATTAAAAGCACAGAATTTTACAAATCAAAATATTTTTCCGATGCATTTGAGGATAATCACAACATGAACTGAAATGCTTTAAAGCATAGTCAAATTTTCTTATAAAAGGCGTAAAAAAAAACACGTGCCTTTATAATAATAAAATAAAAAAGAACTGTGTATTATTAATATTCGTTTACTTGTACTGTCTTATTTTACCTTTATACTTAAATGAATTATGGAAACCTTAAAATCAATTAACTTTCCACTTTTTAGTTTTTTTTTTGTTTTGATAACAATAAACAAATTGGGCTATTGTGTTGTAGAATTATCTCTTGGTTTATAATGGACAATTGGCTGCTTTTGCACTAAACTTTAAAGCCTGGGGGCAAAGTTGTAGACCAAGACATATCTATTAGAAAACAACGGTTGTTTTCTTTAGAAAATTTTATATAACAAGAAATAAAATTTGTTTCCTCCCAAAAATATCAGAAACATTTGTTAAATTAACAAGATGTAAAAAAATCTAAGAAAAACGTTTTTTTTTTCACTTTGATCGTTAATAACTTTGGAAATATTGGTCAAAAAGATAAATTGTAAAAAAAGGTTCGTTTTACACCCTTTTATCGCCAGGTTAACAAACTCTCTAGTGAACAACAATGCAACGTAACTATCTAAACTGTTTAGGCGTCAATGTCATCAAATAAACCATTTGAAAGTCGATTTAATTATGACTCTCGTGAAGCTTCTTATTGCCTTTTATAGTAAAGTGAAAAAAATCGAAAATGTCTGAAACTAGCAGGCAGACGTTTTTTAATACAGGATGCAGAAAATGTTTGAAATGGATGACATTTGCGCCTCCAAAATATTTTATAATTGGTCATTGGAATGTAAAAACTGGGGAAGTTTATTTAAATAAATTATAGAATTAAATTAAATAATTCAAAGTTTTTAAAATTAAATAAACTAATAACATACTTATAAATTTTGTTACAATACTTTTAAACTATATATATATATATTGTTGAGTAATAGTTTTTAATTGAAATTCGTCACAATAATTAATTTGTTTATAAGCAAAAAAAAAATATATCCATAACTTTAAACTATTGCTGAGAGCGCCTAAATGTTTCAATTTTTATTTTTAGAAAAGCTTTCAAAACTTTAAGATCCTTAGCATACGTAAAAAAAATATATATATATATATATATATATATATATATATATATATATATATATATATATATATATATATATATATATATATATATATATATATATATATATAATTCATATTTTCAAATGAAATTGCATTACAAAATTATTAGGCAAAAACAATCTTACAGATTTTACCGAAATTTGGTATGATGTTTCAAAATATCATAAAGTTTTTTCTGGCCAAATATGGAGGCCTTCAGGGAAATCTAATGGGTCTATAAAATTATTCAAGGTACGTATTTATTGCTATTTTGCAACAAGTGAGTATTGGTTGAGTTCTAACTGATCTTAATCTTATCTTCTAGGAAAGGTAATGGAGACGTAGATCTTCAGAGTACCACTTAGTGGTAAAGATGTCATAATAATATATGTCATATTAATATTGGTAATATCATGTTATATGAAATTCAAAAAGCATTTTTATTTTTTAAAATTTTATTTTAATAAAATATTTGCAGTTCTAATTATACTAACACATACTAAAAAATAAACCCTAACTTGTTTACACAACAGCGATAAAAGTAAGGACTTCGTTTACTAAACACAACTTCTGTTTGCATTTTTACCCCCATTTTATACAGTCTGGTAAACAAACACATGTATACAAACATTTAGCAAGCAGCTTAATTAACAAATTTAATTTAAAATGTCCTTCATTTTGCAAAAACTTTTATTGCAATCGTGCAATTTTATAATTAAAACGGCGCTTATTATATAAACGGAGTTATGTTAATTTCCGAATACGTAAACCCATTTAAAATTTGTTTTGGTTAGGATAAAAGAATCATACTACTTAACGTTAAGAATCTTACTTTAATAAGATGCAATTTCGAAAAAAATAAAAAATTAAATTTAACTAATAATAGCTTTTCCGATCACAAAAAATTAATAAAAGCTTCTCCAAACGATAAAAACTAGTCTTGCAAAAATTCTTAAGTAGGCACCTTATGCATATTAGGTAGTAAAACCAAAATAAGTAGGTAGTTTATAGGGTAATACCATTATTGTAGATATGTTCTATATTGTTGTGGCTGATTTATATTTTGAATGATCTTCTTTGAGTACTTGCCAAACAGGTAACCTCATGGGGAAGCATGGTATCGTCAAGCTATTTTGGGAATTAACGCTCCCACGGACCTGAGTTACCTGGGTTACCAGGGTTAAATGGAACATTTAGCAGGTGGCAGAGGAGCTTTTCTCGCCACAGGCAGACGTTTGGAGTTCTATGGAGGTGAATCAGTTTTCCTCTTGAAAAATAATGATGATGGCACTTCCAAAAGTAAAGTATTCCGATGGTGAAATACCACTCCAGTCGGATGTCCGGGAGAGGTGTGCGTATGAGGGGCCACCATCGAAATGTCTGATATCATTTAGAAATATGTGTGGGCTTGACTTTGTTCACCATTATCTTTAATCTTCTAAACCCCAAATACTTTTTCTTACCGAAACCTAAATAAGTTCCAAAACATCAACCAACCACCTTCTTTTTTCAGATTACATACTCATTTCATCTTTTCGACCCTATCAGGTAGGCCTGATATTTTTTATCTTAAACTTGCCTTTAGATCTATTACTAAATGCATCTGCTGTATATCCAATCCCCATCTGATAATTCCGACACCAAGTTATTTTACTTTCTTTAATAAAGATTGAGACTATTATATCCCAGTTTTTGTAATCTGGTTAGGTTCTACAAAAACTGACACACAAGCAAAGCAGCCGAAAACTTCGCAATTAGTAACTCGCTCACCAATCTAGTTATGGAACCTACCTACCTTCCTAGAGTTTCCACTCATAATTCTAGCCCTCTGGATCTGTTCTTTACTTCTTACCCTAAACTCTATCAAGCACCAGTAATTTCTCTTCTTGGTCGCTCAGATCATGGTTTGGTCACCGTATTATACTTTACACATTCTAAGGCAACTGAATGCATACCGAATACAATCGTCTGACACTACAACTCGGTCGACTAAGATGGTCTAAGAGATTTCTTTGCCGCCTTTCCTTGGGATCCCACAGTAAACGAAGGTGTGGACCTGAAGATCAGGTTGGGCTGTCACATTTTTTTTATTTGAAGGCATTAATGTATACAATGACCTCTGAAAATATCATTGGTAGAAAAATGTCAGCAAGGGCCCGAAAATGGCCCTCAAAAGCCCGGAAATCCGCGTTTTTAACTACACTGCTCAACAAAATTAACGGAACACCTCTTAGTCCATTTGTAACTTTTAGTGCGTTAATTACAGTCAGATCAAGCTTACATATTTCAAGAGAAACACATTTTCTCACAATAAATCAAAGAATGTGTCAATTGATTAATTATTTATTCCTAAGAAAAAACTTACAAATTAAAAAAGGTACAAAAAACAAAGTGAAAAACCTATAGTTTTTTATGGTTACTGTGGCGCTATTTGATTGTTATGGTGTTTAGTATCGCATATGTCCTCCAGCAGCGCGAATTACTTCTTGGCATCTCCTTGGCATACTTCGAACAAGCCGACGAATATCTTCCTGTGGTATACTGTCCCATTCTTCAACTAGGGCTTCTGCTAATTGTTGAAGAGTTTGTGGTGGATTTTGACGCCGACGAATACGTCTGTCCAGCATGTCCCATAGATGTTCAATAGGATTAAGGTCAGGGCTTAACGCTGGCCAAATTATTCTTCGAATTTCATGCTCACGCAGAAGATCCATAGTGATGGCAGCAGTATGCGGCTAGCATTATCTTGCATGAAGAGAAATTCAGGACCAATACCATATGCAGCAGGAACGACATGATCTGAAAGAACCATATCAACATATCCGGCAGCTGTTAGGGTTTTCGGTATCACTACAAGGTCGGTTTTTTCTTTCAAACTTGTTCCACCCCAGACCATTACCGAACCATCTCCAAATCTGGATACTTCTTGCACAGTGGCTGTAGAGTAACGTTCATTGGGACGTCTTACATGCGTACCCGACCGTCACAACGGGTTAGACGGAATCTTGATTCATCTGTAAAAAGTACAGGTCTCCAATGTCTAAGCTGCCATTGCAAATGATCGCGAGCAAAGTTTAATCGATTAGTTTTATGAGATCCAGTTAAAACAGGTTTTCGTACCGGTCTCCTTGGTTTTAAATCAGCCTCTCGTAATCTATTTTTAACTATCTGGTCAGAAATGGTTACCTGATGAGCCGCCCTAAGTGCATTTTGGAGGTCTTTTGCAGTAGATGTTCGTCACGTAAAACAGACAATAATAAATAACGGTCTGCAATTCGTGTGGTTTTCCGCTTCCGACCTTGTCCGGCTAATCGTTTGTATTCTCCAGTCGCCCTATAGCGATCATACACACGCTTGATGACTGAAGGACACCATTTTCAATTAACGCTACAATACGAGCTACTTCTATCTCGCTAAGATCTCTCATTTTGACAGGCAATGAATTCAACAATATTCACTGTCATACCGTTGCCTAGTAGAACTGTCGAAACCTACTGAAGTATAAAATCTAAATGTGGATATTATCACGATCAATTTATTTTTACTTTCTTAACACAACAAGCTAATATTTTGCAAGTTTATTAAAAAGTGTTCCGTTAATGGAAACATGGAACTTACGCAATTTGTGTTTAAACGAAAATGAAGAGCTGTTAACTGCAAAAATAATTTGCATCCTTTTGTCAAAAGTTTGATAGTTTTTGAGATAACCGGCCATAAACGCGCCGGGTATTTTTTGCACTTGCCCCGCATCTCGAAAGGCGCTCTAAGCTACTTACACTTCCAAGCGGACAGACAAATTTTTAAATTACTCACGAAAAACTGCATAAATTTGCGTGATTCAAGTTTATATGAAAGAAGGAACGTTTAGCTGTAATATCTTGATACTGTTACCTTTTTTTTTGTTTCTCTAGAATATTAAAAACTCGAGCCAAAGTTAGTTTTTGCCCGATATTTTGACCCTCCTATCGATCTGTATTTTTTTACAAAGTCTAATTTCACCGAATTCTTTTGAATAATGGGGCTTTGGAGGTGTTAATTACATAAGTTTCAATTAATATTTTTTGTGTATTTTTATAAACAACGTGTTTTCTTAGATAGGTTTTTTGGATTTCCGGAGTTTTCAAAAATGCTTGTGTCTATCGGGAATCATCTTTACAGAAAAACTAGGCAATATTTAAGTTTTTCCAGTTTCCCTTTTTTAAAGCACAAGGTAACATTTCATTTTTGTTATCTTAAGTTCAATAAAGATCATTTATTTACTGTAGGAAAGTCTAATATTTGTTGCCTTTTATTTTTGTGGCAGAAACATGGAAGTTTAAGTAAGTTCTGGTACGATGGAATGTTTTATTTGTAACGAAGACCTGAGTGAAGACGTTGTGACGGTAACACGTGGATTAGCAACTTTAATAGATATAAGCAAGATGAGGAAGATAGACAACCACTATATGTTTCTACAGAAGCAATCCTCTCTATAAATGCATAGGAAGTATGGGTTAAAGTACTTCACAATGAATAATGGCAAGCAGAATTACCCAAACAGTCACTTTATCAAGGACTCGACAAAAAGATTTGACCCTCTCCAAAGCCCCAAGAGAAAAAGAGACGCGAGAGCCCAGTCTTTGATTTTCGTTTCAATTGCCTGTTCTGTGGACTACCAGCTAATATTAATGAAAAAAATAAAACGATAAATAAATGATCTTTATAGAAATTGGGATAACAAAAATGAAACCTTACCTTGTGCTTTAAAAAAGAAAACTGAAAAAATTTAAATATTACCCCGTTTTTCTCTAAAACGTTTTATCTGAAAACAAAAATAAAAAGTAAGGCAATTTTTCTTTCACTTTTTACACTGTCTTCTTAATTAAAAAGTGTATGCATTTAAAATCTACAATCCCATTTACACAGATGGTTTGTAAATAAAAGAGCAGAAAGTATTGAAGCCAACGTGGGTGCACGTACTGTAACAGACGCTTGTTCGATACTATACATGAACGATACGCGCATGGAATAAAATAATAGATAACGCAATTATTTAGAGAAAGTTTAAAGGCAAAGTTTTTTTGTCGTGCACTTACTAAAGTACTTTATATAAATATATATTGATAAAAAGGTCAAAATGTGATCTTTGATACAATAATTGTTAACCTCAAAAATTTGACCAGAAAGAGAAACTAATCATTGGAAAAAAATGTCGAGTTTTTATTGGGGTGGGAATTTTCTTGATTTTTTAAAAACCTAAAAATCTTGGAAAAAAAGAAGAGTGCCATTTAGAAGGGGACAATCTAAGCTTTTAAATGATGTGCATTGTAAGCCGATGTGGTCCTTGAATATTTATTTATTTCCGATAGACCAGAGCATTTTTGAAAATTTTGGAAATCCAAAAAACACGTTGTTTATAAAAATACACAAAAAAATATTTATTGAATCTTTCGAAATGTATTCAACACCTTCCAAAGCTCCATTATTCAAAAGGAGTCCGTGAAATTACTCTTTATCAAAAAAATATGAACAGATTAATAGAAGGGTCAAAATATCAAGCAAAAACTAACTTTGGCTGGAGTTTTCAATATTTTCCAAAACCAAAAAAAAAGGAAACAATAATAAGATATTATAGTTACAGGTTTCTTCTTTCATATGAACCTTTAATTATAAAAAATATGCATTTTAACGTGAGTAATTTAAAAATTTGTTTGTCCCTTTGGAAGTGTTAATAGGTTAAAGCGCCTTTCAAGATGCAAAAAATACGCAGCGCGTTTATGGCCGGCTATCTCAAAACCTATCAAATTTTTGACAAAAGTGATGAAATTATTTTTTTAGCTAGTTAACTGCTATTTATTTTTATCTAAGTATGAATTCGTAAATGTCATATTTCGGGAGATATCGGCCAAAATAGTTGAAAAAACAGATTTCCGGGCTCTTAAGGAGCAATTTTCAGGCCCTTGCGGACATTTTTCTATCTATGATATTTTTAATATATTAAATAAAGTCAATATCCGCATTAATAACTGCAAATTATAAAAAAATCTGTGACGGCCCAACCTGATCTTTAGGTTTGAGGTTTCTTCGGACTTCATTTAGTGGACATTGACAAAAAAAATCCAATATTTTTTTATTATTTAATTTTTTAAATTATCTTTTTTATCTGGCAAATGGCCTGAACTAGCATAAAATCTATTGCATCATTCACATATATTTTTTTATTTAATGTAATAGCTAAAATATTTCCTTTTACCAACAATTTGGAGCATTGCCATATAAATTTCCCCCTCAAACAGTAAATCATTCTATAATTCTAACAAATCCTTTTTAAACCTCTCATTTCGTGGCTTCTAAAAAGTTATCTCTGTTACGGCTGCTAAATCTGAGTAACTCTCCAGAGTAAAGACCTCGGTTTAAAACCTTCTCTATTTTCTGGTTTACTTTTTTAAATTAAGCAAATTTGCCTTCTGGTCTGTTGAAGGTAAATTGCAAAAATACGTTATTATTACTGACTATATAAAGCCTCTACGAAACACAAAGAAATTTTAAAATGCTCTAGACCTATTGTTTTTTGTTGCAAAATTTTAACCGTAATATTTAGGTATTTGCTATAAGTAAACCTTTGTACCGGGTGTCCAGAACGCCGGCTGTACCTCGGAAACTATTTATCGCACAGCGTTGGAGATAAATATTTTTAGTAAGAGTGGTCAAGAGACATAGCTAAAAATTATTTTCAAGTTTCTAAAACTGTCGCGAGATGGCGCAACCACAACGGTATATTAAAGAGTCTATTTTTTCTAAAATAAGCTAGTATTAAGTACAATTTTGATAACATCAGCAAAAACTCAAATCAATTCTGCATTAGTTTGGTTTTAAACTTTTTGTCGTATTCCCAATAATAAGGGTGGGGGAATATGATAAATAGTGCAACTTTCAAATAGCTCTATCTACCACATCTTTTATTAATAGTGGTTCAAGTGAAAACTGGTTTAAAAGAAAATGTAGCTTCTACCTTTTGCTGTCGGCTAGTTAGCGATTCACCAACTAGAGGGCGTAAACAACACGTTTACCATACAGTGACTTTATAAAATACAGTGATGACAATATAAGCACAGGAGATGAGGCATTTTGGCTAGGAATTTTGCCCTGCATGGATTTACCCGAAATTTTCACAGAGGGTAGGAAATAGCCCAAGGATTAAAGTTTATATCATGCCAAGGTGTGCTTTTATCCTGAGGGTGGTTGCCTCCCCATCTTATGGGTGGAAATTTTTTATTACATGTTAACTACAGAAATCGATAAAGAAAGTAATTTTAAGTAAAAAATGTTCCATACAATTTTTTCGTAAAACTAATATTTTTCGAGTTATTTGCGATTGAAAGTAAAAGTTTTTCGACGAAAAAATCGACGTTTTTAATGGGTTTTTCACGAATAACTCTAAAAACATGCATTCTATCAAAAAAACTGTAGAGAGCAAAATTGTAGCTTATAAAAAAACTAGAAAAAAGTGTTTTTTTTATAATTTCTCTACAACCCTTATAGGCCGAGCTACGGCTCGTTAATGGTTAGCTTTTGTTCGTCAAATGTTAAATTTGAAAGATTTAAAGTCAAATAGCGGAAAAAGTTTGCATTTTTCAAGAAAAACATATAAGGTCTTATTTAAAGTATATAATAAGATTTCTTTTAAAAGCAAAAAAAGAGTTTTTAGCATGAAAATTGAGCGAGTTATAATAAAAATAAGGTCGGTTTCTTTTTTAAAAGCAAAAAAGACTTACTAAAATTCACATTAATTAAAAATAGATTGTACCCTTCTGCGTTCTTTATATATGTTTTATTAATAATTCTTAAAGTTTAACCAAATTAAAATGCTTAATTTTAGAAAAATTGGAGCTTAATGTGAACAACGATTTTCCGCAATTTCGTAAAAATAGCCATTTTCTTCAAAATAACTCCAACAATACCGGTGATACGAAAAAAATGTTGGGGTACCAAATTATAGCTTTTTTAATAACAAAGACTTTTTATTTCATATATTTTTCTGTACAATAAATATTTGGCCAGATATGGCCGTTTAAATCCTCTATTTACGAGCGAGCACCACCTTATTCTAGCCCTTTAAACTCATCCCATTTTAAAACTAAGGGATTAAAAAGGATTTAATTTACACAGCCTTGTAGCTCTTAAAAAACCCTACAAAATTATTTTTGAACAAACTTTCTATCATTAAAACTAAAGGAGCTATGTTTAAAAAACCAATTAACTTTTTTTCCGCAAAAGTCAAATAGCCCACTTCTGGAGCATAATATTCCATAAAACCGGTATACTTTATACTTTTACCGGTATAATTTTTGTATGGAATTTATTTTACTTTTTATTATTATATGGTTTATAAGAATTGCAATGTTTAAGGGGTGGTTTTTAAGGATTGAAAATTTGCAAAAGAATGAAATTGGTAATATTTCAGGCAGTAATATTTTAAATATTAAATCTGTCAAGCTATTAATTTTTTAAGGAAAATATCTTTTTCTTTTTAATTAAGCTATAATAAGGGTTGATTTATAAGCAAAATGAAATTAGTACATATTTTAAGCAACAGCATTCTAAAATTAAATCACTATGGTAAATTAATCATTTTTTTAGGGTAAATATATATTTTTTTAAGCTCTAACAAGGGTTGATTTTTAAGGGTTAAAATATTTTAAAATTGTATTCTAAAGCATAAAACAATTATTAATCAACTAATCCAAACCAAATTTCACCCATCTCAAGGTTTAAAATGTTATTCCATAAGTTTTGAAAATTAGGGGTATTTTTCACCCTTAAAAAACAAACAGCGCACATCACCATAAAATAGAATTTAAAGTAGAGGATTAGAAGCGCCTAATTCCAAATTTTTATGCAAATCGATGCAGGACACAAAAATTGCGAGGTTTTGCAATTTTTTAGCTACATTTTCGGAACAATAATTATTTATCATCAAATCGTTTTAATTTGTCAATTTTTTTTTTGTTAATCTCATAAGGGGTGGTTATCGAGTTATGGTAGTTAAATATTTATTATACCGCAAATTGTTAAAATTATTTTTTTACAATAAAAGCGTTATTAAATAATTTTAAAATGAAAAAACATTTTTTTTCAATCGTTATTAAGGGTGATTTTTAAGGGTTGAAACGTTAAATATAATGTTAGATGTAACTCACAACATAAAAATAGATTCATTCTACATATTTAGCTATGATTTTAATTTACATAAGGTCTATTTCTATGGTTTTTTAAATTTTTTTGCATAAGGGGTGGTTTTTACCCCCTAAAAATAAAAAGCACACCCTAAGCATATATAAACTTTGATCTAGAGGGTAAAAGCAACTTAATTCCAAATTTTCATAAAAAACTGTACAAAAAAATCCGGAGGTCAAACAGCTTTTTTCTCCCCATCCACTGTACTATATATCTTTCATTTTTTATTGGTTGATCAAGTCTCGTGGTTTTTTCCGCCACGATGAGGCAAAATTTAACACGTTAGCCGTTAAATTTATGTTTTTTTTTGGTATGATGGCCTTACAAACTGGTGTATTGGTAAATTTACGTTGTGTTGTTTTTTATGCGAATATTATGGTTTTGTAGAATTCCGGTGATATTTAAGTGACTGTTTCTAAATAATCGTAGTTGCCTGTTTGTGTAGGGGCTAAAATTTGGGGTCGATGGGGTCAATAGAAACATTTGAAATAAGATTTGTACAATTAATAAATTAAACAAAACCTATATATTTAAGTTTTTTTTCCCATCCCAAATCCCATTGCATAAGCTACACTTAAGCGCCTAGTTAAAAGCAGTTTTATGTGAAAACTAGGTAATTTTACTGGTTCTGGGAACTTTTTATTCAAATAAATATTAAATATACCTAATCATGTTTTTAAATATATTATTTTACTAATATTTTTTTTTTTTAATTTTTTTACGAAAAAAATAAGTAATATTATATGCTAATAATTTGCCACAACATGGCGGGTAGGCGGAGCTTAGATGCTATTGTCGCCACTGTCTTGTATAAAATCACTGTAGTTAACAAATACTTTTTTATACAAAATTTTATAATAGAGCTAATAGCATTTAAAATATAAGTATAAAACGTTGACGCCAACACGATTGTGTCGTTATGTGGAGTTAACCACACATATTCGCAATGCTTAACCGACCCAGACCACTGCGGCTAAGTTCTCATATTACATCTTAGATGAGAGCGAAGTAAATATAAAAGTTAAGCTAATTCGGATATTAAAACCTTTCAATTTTTAATCAGTATCCTTTTCGTTAGTTTATTTTTAGAGTAAAATACTATAGATAACCTGTTTATTTTCGTTTGACGACAAAACAAAAAATATATTGCATTGTTTTAAAAAATCAGGTATTGGTACAGTAAAAAAAAGCATTGCAATGGATCAACTTACCAGGTATTTTTATCAAACGATAATGTACATATTTTAAAGCATACATGTTTTCTGTGTAATTATTATTATTATTTTTTTTGTATTAATTGCGATGGATTCTAACAGTGTAAATGCATTTATTACGTCTCACATTTACATTGACATTAGGGTTTAGTTTTCTAGTTTGATAGGTTTAAAAAAAAATCTATTTTTTTAAATAAATTTTTGCCTTAATAGGTCTACAATATGGTGGTTAAGTGATTTCTTAAAATTCAAACCCATTATAAAGATACGGCAGTAAGAAGAGGCAGGTTTTCGAAGCGCTGATTGTGTTCTGTTGGTTTGATACCTAAGACCCTTTATACAAATGTATACCTATCCAAGTACAGGAAAATTTAGAAAAAATTGGTGTAATTATTTACGTTGTGAAATTTGTTTTAGTCTTAGTATCACAGTTTAATGGTAAGTTAGGATTTTTATAGTTGTCAGTGTACTTGAAACTTTAAACGCGTTTTTCTCAAAACTATGTGTTTCAAACTTTCTTCCATTATATCTCGAGAACGGCTTGGCCAATTTACTTTAAATTTATAGCGTCGACTCGCACATATAGACTCACGAAATGGTATATTATCACCCCAAAGTTTAAAATATTTTTTTTTTTTTTCTTTAACAAAAAGTTGACAAAAAATACATTAAATTTAACATTTTTTGTCTGTCAAAAATCCAAATTTTAAAATTTTCTTTTCATAATACTTTATTTTGTGTATTTAAGCTTACAGATTAAAACGCCACAGAATTTTTTAGTTTTAGATAAGCCATCAGCTGATTTCGTGAAGGGGTGAAGGTCCATTTTTTCGAGGCAGTTGTCTTCAGAGCGCTATAACTTTGGTTCTTATGAAAATTTTTAGCCAAAAATTTATGTGTACACGATTAAAACACTTATAAATAAATGACAAAAACCCCTAAAGTGCTATTTCTTTATAGGTCCTCGCAAAAAAATCCCAAAAAAATTATAAAAATCAGACCGTCGAACCGGAGAACCTCCTTAAGCCGATTTATTCTAAATAGAAAAAAAGGAACAAAATGAATTTTCTGTTTTTGCTCTAAATAAAATAAATAAACGAAGCAAAAAAGACCAATATTATAACTCAGCAGGATGTGTGTCGTCACAAGCCGTTTTGGTCTGACGTCAAATTTAAAGGGCTGGACGTTAACCTTAAATCCTTTTTACGCCGAAACAATTTTTTGTTTTTTTTTAAGATGTTTAGGAGATGGTTTTTAATGAACAAAAAAAAATACGTCTTTTCAAATTAAATTAATTTTATACAAGGAGCACATTGTCTGGATTCTTTTTACCTTGGGACAGCTCAGGAAGGCATAGAGGCTAAGTACTAACGTGCTCTTGATGCTATAAATGTGGTAAGAGGTAGTTTATTAACGCAAGATCTAAATATTTGGAGATTTTAGGAGGGGGCAAAAGTTCAGCGAGGAGTAGGTTCCACAGTCTACACAATTCAGGGATGAAGAAAAAAATTAGTAAGTTTGAGACTTCTTAAGTAGAACTCTAAAAGAATGCATAAATAAAAGCAGCGCTACGTGTTGCTCTGCTAAAAGCTGATGGAGGGAAAATTATATTGGCTAATTCCTTGGGGCACAAACCGTTAAAATACAATTTATAAAAGGACATATCCCCTACAGCTCGTCGGTAGACCTAAGAAGAAATATTTTCTGTAAGCGTGGGATCAGGATCGGACAGCTCTTTTTTAAATGGGTTGAAGTATTCTAAGAGCTATGAGAGACGCGCGCCCCAAAATTTTGGATCTTTTCTTGGGTTGCTGCATACTTGCAGCTTTTCTATCTTTAAAAAGGAGGGTTTTATAAAAAATTGGAAGGAGAGTAAAAAAAACCTACTGTTTGTTTTTAAAAGTTTTAAATAAAATGTTTAGGGTAAATTTTTAACTCCTTACTTGTTTCTACTTTAGTGAGGTTACCTTATTTAATAAAACTTCTTAAATAAAGACTCACTTTGATGTGATTATAAATAACCTGCATAATGATGAGTTTTGATATAAATAAAGCTAAGTAAACAATAAAAACAAACAGCATAGCAATCCTTTATTGTTAAGCCTTTTGATTTTATGTCGACCAAATAGTTTAGGTAAAATTGTTAAACATATTTTTTTCCTCAAAATAACAACATTTTTTATATTCTATTGTATAGAAAGAATTTTATACTTATTTTTATTTATATCGTCTAAGATATTTACGGCTGATGTATCCTTAAATTTTGAGAAAACCTGCTTAAAAACCGAAAATTCCACTTAAACACGTTTTTTACTCAGAATCATTTAATTTACTTCACAAAATAAGTTAACAATATTGTTACAAACTATCTTACTAAGAAACATCTAGTTTCCTTAACTACTTACTTTTTAGCATTCATTTTCACTTTAATAAAAACTCTCTCTAGAATAAATTCTGCTTAAGCAATTTTCTTTTATTGTTAGAGGGGATTTCCTAGAAAACATTCAAGAAAATGATCTGATAAAAAGATTTCCAACAAGGCTAATTTTAAGAGCGTTGTTTGCCAAGAAGTAAAAAAGTTTTGAAATCAGCTTTACACAGTAGCATAATTTATAATTGCATGACCTATACATATTTATAAGGAAATGTAAGAAAAAATTAGCACTTGTAAGTGCGTAAATTTATTCTTAACCGCTTTATTGCTTAAAAAACAAACATAATACATTAAATAGGCACGAAAACTGATTTTGAAAAGCTGTTCTATGATGTTCGAAGAACTCTGCTATTTCTTAAAAATATATTATAATATGTGCAAAGCAAAAAGATTTGGTAGAAAAATAATACAATTTTAATTTTAAGTTTTAAATTCCCGCCCAAACGCTTACTTGTGTAATGGCGTCGCTCGGGACGTCGCGTCATATCGCCGCAAACAATAAACATTTAAAAATTTACTATTTTCAAAATTTAAATAATAAATTCTTAAGTGTATGAGTGGTGTTAAACATAATTATTAAATCTTTGGAAAAGTTATTTGTTTGCGTTTCTTATAACAAAGCGATGTCAAAAAGTAATTGAATCTTACAAGGTGAGATTAAAGGTATGTGTGTTTATTTTCTTCAACTTAAACATGTGAAAAAAATCGTTTTAAAAGAGTAAGTTTTTGTTAAATTTGATAAATTATTAAAGCGTATAATGTGTATAAGTATCTTGTTCTATTGTGTAAAACTTACCAGATTTCAGTGACATTACCTCTAAGTTTAACTTATCTTCAAATAAATATTTATTATTAAAACCGATTTTATAAATTTTAGTCCTTATATCTAAATATCGGGTTTTAGTGATTATAAATTTACGGAAACATTAACATTTTTTAATTCTGCTAAACATAAGCCTTTGTTCGATGGAAAAAACTATTCTGACATCAAAAATCAACTATGAGCAGCTTACTGCATTTTGTAGTTATATCCATAAAAAATAAATATTAATATTAAATATATTCTAAAAATTAAAACGATTTTTATAATCCATAAATCTTATTTTATATGATTAATACAAAATAAAAGTAATTTTTAAATGTTATTAAGAAGTAAAAAAATGGAGTAAATGTTAAAAAATAAGTCTTAAAAACAATTTTCCAATGTAAATAAGTTTTAAAGTAAATAATATAAAAAGGAAAAACTATAACTTAACTAACCATTTTAGATATAATATTTATACACATTTTACAAAAAAATTCGGTTTTATTTAAAATAATTTTAATAAGTGAATTAATTATTTAAAAAAGGCATAATTTTATCCATAATTCTAGCTTAGATATTTTTATATCTATCAAGTAAAAAATAGAAGCAATATAAAAAAACTTAATTGTCTTAAATTGTGCAACTTCTATTAAGGTTTTAGAAATAAACTTTAAGACCTGAAAAGTTTATTGTTAAAAAAATAGGCTCCCATCCTTTATCAGTAAAATATTTTATTATTATTTTTTAATAAGTTGGTTGGTATATAAAACATTTTTTAATATTATTATTTAAAGAGAAAATTAAACATTGTTGGTTACGTTAAAAATTTTATTATAATTTTTTTTCTATAATTAACATTTACTGAGTGTGTTATAGCTCCAAAGTTATTTAAGGTAACAATAGGATTAATGAAATACAACCATTTTGTAAATGATTTAATATCCAAATGGCCAATATATTTGTTTTAAAATAACCCGTTAAATAATCTTTGTTATTGGTAAATACGTTACATTTACACATAAATTACTTTAATTTAACTGAAAAATGGAAACACAGATTAGAAGCAAGTTACTTTAAAAGATAAAAATGCCATTTCCTTAGAAATCTGGGCTAAACTTTAATTAAAACCAAGGATTACATTTTTATTTCCTATTTTTACAGAATTCTTTACAAAACTTAAAATTATCTACTCTTACCACTCCACAATTGAGAAAATCTTTTAAACTTACAAAAATTTAAACATGAATTTATTAAGGTGAATGCGATTTATAAATAAAACTAAAATTTTACATTTAAAAGAAAAAAAATTAAGGGATGTTTAAAACAATGCGCTTCAATTTTAGTCGAGGAAACGTGGCACAAAAATAGGCCTTACAAGGGATTTTTTGTACAGTAAGATGGATTTAAATGCGGTTTTTTTGCATTCGATTCGTATGAATGTCTTAAAACTTTATTAACAAATTAATTAATGGAAAATAAAAGACTGCATTTCTGCATTAAAAAAATGCATTGTCAAAATTCATTTTAAAGTGATCGCTAAACACGAATATGATATTGACAAGAGCCTATGGAGTACCTGGTACGCGCTAAGGATGGTGTAAACGTCGTCATCTGAAGTTTTACGACAATTCCTCCCAATATTAGCCCAATTTCATTACGTTGAGGTTTTTGAGGTCGCTGAATATTATCAAAAAACAAATTTTATAAATAAATACCATGAGCAGAAATAATATTTTTTAACAAATTACCACAAACTTCCAGAAGACGACATTAATACCAATCTATCCAGGCACCGGGTACCTCGAGCTCCGTGATCTGGTATCGGATACTAAAATACGACATTACATACACACATACGTCTTAGCGCGTACTTTGTACTCCACAGAGCCTTGTCAATGTTATATTCGTGCTCAGCTACCAAAAAAAAACTCCGAGTAACAAAATTGGGAGGAACTGTCGTAAAACTACAAAAGACCACATTTACATCATCCATAGCGCGCACCGGGTACTCCCCAGGCCCTTGTCAATGTCAAATTGGTGTTCAGCGACCACAAAAACTCCCGAGTAATAAAATTGAGCTAATTTTAGAAGGAACTGTCATAAAACTCTAGAAGACGACGTTTACACCATTCATAGCACGCACCGGGTACTCCGCAGAACATTGAAAATGTCATATTCGTATTTAGCAGCCTTAAAAACCCCATGAGTAATAAAATTGGGTAATATTATAAAAAACTGTCGTAAAACTCCAGAAGACGACGTTTACACAATTCTTAGCGCACACCAGGTACTCCGCAGGCCCTTGTCAATGTCATATTCGTGATCATCGACTTTGAAAACTCCCGAGTCACAAATTCGGGCTTATTTCCATCATTATTTACCTAGTTATATTTTTTTTATAAATGCAAACTTTTAAATGCATTTTTCCAACGCACACATGTAGTTTTTCATTTCCGATTAATTAAATTTGTTCACAAACTTTGTAGACGTTCGTCCGAATGAATGCAAAAAACCGCATTCAAATACATCTTAATGCACAAAAAATCCCTCGTGCATTACTTCGATTCCTCGACTATTTTGGAAGTAAGTATCAGGATCTCGCTGTCTCGAATGAATACTAATCCTCTGCTTATGAGTAGCCAATTTCTGTATAACAAAAAAGTTAATTGACCCTGTAGGCGTTTTCTTTGAGAATCACCTTATTAACCCAAACATACTATTTCCATAAATACCGCTGCTTCAAAAAACTGGAATTCTTCTCTTGAGCCAACAAGTATTTTTTCCATTTTAATCTGTATACTCTGTATGTATCCCAAATCAGACGCTGCTTGAAATACTTTCCCCATGTCTAAGGAATAGAATATCTCACAACTGTTAGGATTCCTAATTTATCTTTATCTTATTACTTCTATAAGGCCATTTCCTTTTCTTACCCACCTAAGAGTTGTAGGGCATCTTTATGTCTTTTATATTTATTTATACAGTTTTTGCTTTCCAAAATTGACTTATATAATTTATTTTCTAGCAGTTTTCAAAAGAGCAACACAGAGTGTTATTCGCATGCGTCTCTTTATAAGTCATTGAAAGAAATCCCCACTTTGTTGGGTTCTTTATCCCAAGAGCGTCTAGACTGTGGAACCAACTAACTGCGGAGAGTTCTTCTTCGCGTGTAAAACTTTAAATCTTTAAGTCATATAATGTTAACTTGCATGGACTTTGAGCCTCTATAGATTGTCCCAAGATATAAAAAAAGATAAAAAAATGCAACGTACTTTGCAGTCCGAAAAATTACCATCTCGAAATCATGCCTTTGAGAAAAAAGTAGCCTTTTTTACCATGACTCAAATAATGCTATATTTTTTGTTAAAATATTATGTAGTTTTATGTTAAAAGTTATTGAATAAAGTAAAAAAGATATGGTCATTTTTAATAAATTAGCCTTAACATACTCGTAAAAGGAAATTGTTCCTAATATGTGAAAAAGTGACTCTCCATAATTTATTATATTGTATATTGTATATATGATACACGAATATTTTATGAGAGTCATTCTTTTATAAATTTGAATAAAACCTTTCCGCCAACATAAAATTATATACAACATTGTTCGATCAAAGACAAGTAGTTTTGTCATCTGGCTATAAAAGAAATTTTATATTCAAATGTTAGTGGTAGCAAGTGTCTTTGAAACACAATGCGATGTTTTGAACTAAAAATCAGCTTTGTTCTTTTTAAAGAAAGCAAAAAGGCAGGTAAAAGAACTTTAACAAAGTCAAATCGCATAAGCTGAAGTAGATTACGAAATATACCGTGGATAATACAGATTATGGAACTTTATGCAATATTGGAAAAGTTTTGAGGATATTTTCTCTGGCTACGTACAGCGTTATGTTTAACAAGCAAAGAAAAAATATTATTTTTATAAAATATTGCAAAAAAGTATACTTTTTTAAATTATGTTTTGTTCAAAAAGTGATACTTTTTTGCACTGCAAAAAAACTTTTTTATTAGTGAACAAAATACTTTAATACAGTAGGCAATTTAAATAAGTAAATACTATACCTTAAAACTTTTATAAGGTGTTTCATATAGAGAATCTGCATGACCTCGGTGATTACATACTAGCGCACATGGTGGCAAAATTTAGCATTTATATTGTGAGACAAATTGAATTTTACTTTGCTCGCTATAGTAAGTATAAATTAATTATTAAAATAAAAAATGTCAAACACTGTTATTATAAAAAGTGGGTTTTAAGAGCTAAATCTTTTCGATTTACGGATACCATCCGGGCTAAACAATATAAATAGTAAAATTTATATCATATTAAATATACAGTGTGTACATAATGTATGGAACAAATTCATTATTTGCTTAAGCAAAAAAAAATCGGTTACTTAAATAATATTTATTTTAAATTGCACATTTTTTGACATAAAATATAAATATACAGCTTGACTCACATAGTGGATATGACGTCATCGACGATTTTTTTAATTGGAGACCAATTTCTTATTGCAGATTTATAATTTCCAAGAAGACCTATTTGTAAAAACATAAAACACTTATGGTTTTAGAAGAGTTTCGTGGTAACAGGGCGGTAAAAATTGTATACAAAATGTATAGAACAAATTTATTATTGGTAAAGCAAAAAAAATATTGAAAATTTCCTCGAACGAAGTAATAATTTTTAATGGGCTTTTTTTACATAAAATAAAAACATACAGGGTGCCTCATGTAGTAGATATGATGTCATCATAGATTTTTTTAAATTTAAGCCCTCATATTTTATTGCAGATTTATAACTTCCAAAAAGAGCTAATTTTAGAAATATAAATATTCTTATGACTTTAATTGACAGACTTGTAGGTACAGGGTCTTTTTTTTGTTTCTTTTCCTAATTTTATATAAGTATGTACCAGCAATACTTAAAAATGCTTCTTAATACTTGTCTTGTAACTATGGTAATGCCTGTTATGCTGACAAAGTTATATCTTTGTCAGCATAACAGGCTGTTGAGGCAGTTTGAGAAATATTATTTAATTACTTATGCTTTTATCCACTTCACAAGAATATAGATCATTATGTACACAATGCTGAATTACCCCGTAAATACAAAATTGCCACCCAAAATCATAAGCATTTTATGTTTTTAAAATCGGTTCTTCTTGGAGATTTTAAATCTGCACCAAAATATGGCGGTTTATGTTTAAAAAATCATCGATAATGTCATATCTACTACATGAGTCACCCTTTATGCTCATATTTTATGTCGAAAGGTGCGCAGTTTAAAATTATTATTTACGTGTTCGAGATAATTTTTTTTTTGCTTATGCAAATAATGAATTTGTTCCATACATTATGTACACACTGTATACTTATTGTCAACTTATATACACTGACTTAATACGACCCACTGCTTTTATCCACTTTTATCGACGTTCTTTTAAATGAGGTTTTGATGAAAAGAAATAAAATTTTATATTTGACTTAGTTTTACTGTATTATGATACAACACAAGACAACAACCGGTTTTACCAGATCTTGGCTTGTTTTTATCGCTTTTTTCACTTATAAGCACTAATTTATAATTTTCTTATAAATCTTTATTGTTTTAATAAGTTATTGTAATATATTTATGTATTTTATTTAGTTTGAAAAGATAACAAAGAAATAATAAATAAAAAATTACATGATTCGTGAGTCAGTATTGAAATGCATGTTTATAAATAGCTCGTCATCAAGTATCAACTTACAAAACTAACGAGTGAAGCGCCACTAGTTTTTACGTAGATTCTTTATATAAGTTTCGACGTAATTGGGATCTTCGACGTCTTAATACCGCACCTTTAGCCTCTACCCTTATATCATCTGGAACTTCTTCAAAAACGCTTATATTCTACAATGTAAAACAATATAAAATTAAATCTAGGACATCGTCACGTCTTCAAAGCCAAGCAAACTGAGAACCAAAAGAGTGAAAGGCTTGTACACATTTCCATTTCATTTTAAGAAAATCGTGGAATCAGCGGTCACAATGGAAAAAGAAGATTACTCTGTAGAGCTTCCTGAGCAACGATGAGTAATTCTACGTAGTAGTGGCGGAACTCACCAGGCCGGTAAGTGGCGGTTATGGGGTACACCAATATAAATAATATAAAAATAGCCATCCCATCTATTTTTTTGTAGACTTCTAAATTACATCTAAGAAAATGATTGGAAATGACACAAAAGAAATTTGACATAAAAATTACCATTATATTAATAGGGATCCCTATTTATAAATTCGCTTCTGAAAACTACTTATTTTGTCGATAAGTTTTAGCAAAAAGATTTTTTTTATTAATTTTTACTACCAACAATCCTTATAATATCAATATTTTGTCTTGTTAGTTTAATGCCTCCAAATTCAGTCATGTTCGCTGTCGCTCATCCGCTACACATGAGCGGCCAAGTACTGCAGAACAAAGAGTCATTTAATCTTGTCGGCTTACTTTTGAGAATAACCTTAACTGGCACAAACACATTATATTACATCCATAACTCTAGCAGCTTCAATTTCTCTTTCCAGCCAAAAGTATTTTCTTCTTCCAATCTGTGTACTCTGTATGTATCTCGAATCAGATCCTCTTTAGAATAGTGTTCTCATGTCTGGGAAATGGCATTTTCTACAATTCTTAGAATCCTTGATTTTACTCAAGAAAGAGCTGTTTGCCTTATTAATGATCCTACGCTTAGAGAAAAGCTTTCTCCTCTGGCCCACCCACGGCTGTAGGAAATTTGTCGCTCTTCTATAGGTATTTTCACGGCTTCTGCTTAGAGGAGTTGGCCAGTATAATTCCTCCTTTGGCAGTTTCCAACAGAACAACACATAGTGCAACTATTATGCATCATTTTACAGTTCAACTAGAGAGGCCCCGAACTTTCCGCTTTTTCGTTTCTTTATCCCTAAAGTGTCTAGATTTTGGAACCTGCTACCGGCAGAAGTTTTCCCTTCTCCTCCCCATCTCCAAATATTTAAGTCCCATGTCAACAAACACCCTCTTCCCACACTTATGACACTCACGGTAGTTAGCCCTTGTGAGCTGCCCAAAGATAAAAAAATACATACAAATACCTATAAGAATTCGTATATTTAATTAAAAGCCCTAATAGATTATCATATGTAAATATATTGCCGTTCAATAACATTACTATAGAGGTGTCGAATTGATAGCCTCCTTTTTTAAACTCGCTTAAAAAAGACGTTTCTAAACTGATTTTACACTTCAACTACATCAGTAGTAAATGCTTTTCGAAAGCATTACCATGCTTGAGCTAAAACCAGCTTTGTTTCTTCAAAAGGAACAAAAAGGCAGGTATTCAAATTTTCATACCGTCGTCGTCTGTCTTAACCTTCTGTGTATATATAAACCGCGGATAAAATGGAGAAGACTATCAAAAAATATTTATGGCACTAAAAGTTACCTCTGTCTCTTTATATTTTATAATGGTATATAAATTTACTATTTAACTTTTATATTATTTTTATAATCGTTATTTTGCTTATGTAGTGTAAAACCTATATATTTTTAAGTGACTATTTCAGTGTTTTACACTGAAAAATGTCGTAGCAACAACCTTTTTTTTACTGACAAAACTCTTACCTGCATTTACCTAGAAAAAACCAACATGATGGTTTTTCAGCGACAAAATTTTGTTAGGTTAAAGAAAAAAACTATTGTGAGTCTGGCAAGTCTGAAAATAAAAACTGTGTTTCCAGCTAAAATTTGGCTCGTTTTCTCGTGAAATAGTCTTGTCGACTATCATTCAAGAAAAAAAATTAGCAAAATATTTTTCTGTAAACTTTAATGAAAACCAAAGATTAAATTTCAATTTTCCATTTTAAAAAATTCTTCACAAAGACCTAAAATTTTCGAGTTTTTACACTCTACAATTAGGATTTTTTTTTCTTTATGACAATATAAAGATTTATTGAGGTGAACTTGAACGCCCCAAGACTCCTAAACACACAACTGAGCTTCTCTACAAAGGTATAGTAAGCTAACATGGAACTCCCACTTGAAAAAGACTCAAGAAAGCATACATTTCCTATGAGCAGTGTCGCCGAACCATAGGCAGAACCTGGGGAATGTCACCTAGAGTCACCCTATGGATCTATACGGCCATCATAAGACCTATGCTAACCTACGGTGTTATCGTCTGGGGACAGAAAGCCCAGCCGACGACACTCATCCGAAAACTGGATCAAGTTCAGAGAATGGGTTGTCTCTCACCAACTAGGGTCATGGAGGTAATCCTAAACCTCGCACCCCTTGACATATTCGTTAAGGAGGTTGTTGTGACGGTTAAGCTGCGCCCCCGCACTGTTGGTATAATGCCCGATGTAGGAGTTGGCGCACAGAGACGTCGCTTGTGGATTAAGGTGATAAGTTCGCTTCCACTACTGCAGGCAAAAGTCGACTCTATTGCGCCATGTTTTGTTTATAACAAACCCTACAAAATTGACATCAAGGAAGAATCGAACACAAACGTGGCAGGTGTAATCAACATCTACACAGACGGTTCGAAAACAAAAGAAGGTACAGGATGTGGAATCTATTCTAGATCTCTAAACTTTAAGATCAAATGGGCTATGGGTGAGTTGCCAAGTGTGCTCCACACTGACCTCACAGCATAATCATAGCTGCAAAAGAAATAATCAGTAATCACATCACTGATAAGGTCCTACTTATCCATACGGATTGTAGACAGATACTACTAGCCCTGAGGAGACCACACTACACCTCGGGTCTGGTACTAGAATGTCACCGTGCCCTTGCGGATGCTTGCAACAGGAATGTGGTCCCCTCTGCTGGACCAAAGGATACGCTTACTCCAAAGGCAACCGCATTGTTGACTTGTTGGCCAGGAAGGCACCCGGGCCAAACCTGTTGGACCCGAGCCTTTCGTAGGTCTGACAGAGTTTGCGATGAAGGACCTAATCAAAAGACATTCTTATCTGCAGTATGACAAGTTTGAAAATAAACACTGTGTTTCCAGCTAAAATTTGGTTTGTTTTCTCGTAAAATAGTCTTGTCGAATATCATTCGAGAAAAAAAATAGCAAAATATTTTTCTGTTTTATTTATGTTAATAGCTTTTATGACAATTTTTTTATGACATTTTATACAAAACCACTCGCCTGACGGTTGTGAGTTTTGTTGTAAATGTCATTCACGAAATTGCAGAGCAACAAACTTTCATACAATCGAAATATTTTGCCGACAAATTTTTTTCTCATATGATATTATATACGACAACAGAATATGTCAAGATTTTGGATCTTGACTTATTGTTAATAAAAATAGTTACTAATATTACCCACTTCTCCATTAAACATAATTGTTTCACATTTTGGCCACACAATTCTCTTAAAGTCCTAAAGCTTACCTTTTGTTTACCCTGTATATTTATCTAATGTATTTACGAGCCAAATGTGGTCCCTTAATACAATAATCCAATGGAAAAATTTGTTTCTGCTGGAAAAAACAAGTTTCGAATTATCCCCAGCTAAAAAAGCACTCTATTTTCCTTTTATCTACTCCGTCTTTATCCGTGAGCCAAGTTTTTTCCAGGATGTTTTAGGAAAATTCCCCAAATTACAATAAGAAGAATAGAGTAAAAGGAAATCCATTTTCGGCTTTAATTAAACTGATAATGAAATTTAGTAGTTAAATTTAACAATAAATATTAAATTTATTTTTTAAGGTAATAAAACACACATTTCTATTAAGAAATTAATATATTATATTTTAAAGCTGTGTGCGTCGTAGTGCCATCACTAGAAAAAATTTAACTTCCTGTAAAAGGTACCACCCGTTTTACCATTTAAGCCAGGCCTAACTGTAGGTAGTCTAAAATTGATTTAGGTGGTTAGTGACTTATTCCTAGCAGCACTTTAATAATGGTACATTACGTATCAAGTACAGAAAATTGGAATTTTACTTGACAAGTATGGTACGTTTGAGAAACAGGCAAGTAAAATCACTTTTCTGGCCAGGTGTGTATACTATTTGTTCGCATTTTGTAGATAATTGCCTATTTTGTATTTTACATCACAGAATTAGTTTATAATAATAGTTACTGAGAAAGTCTCAACCACTGTGTTTACACGTCGTTGTCATGGTTAGTTGTGGTTAGTTGTGGTTAGAACCGCCTTTATAGGGAAAAGGGCTCCCTGGCTTTAAACAGAAAGCGGATAGGACCGTTTTCATAGGGTAAGGCCAGAGATGTGGTCTTAGAAGAAACATCTGGTTCCTGTAACAAGGACCTGGTAGCTAACCACGTCACTAGACCGGGAGAGGAGAGCATGACGGATCTAATCGTCTGCTCGTCATACTCTCCAGGAGACAGGGACACCAGAACACACCAAAACACATATTGTGCTCGTATCCGGTAGCGACACGAGTAAGAGGAGATATAAGAACTCTCTCCCAATGTGGTGTCGGATTTATTAGAAGTCTGATCCTATTGGAAGAAATATAAAAAGGTGTGAGCCACAATAGACCGAGCGGTCGCAGTGGAGGGCGTAAAAAGTCCACTTACTTCAAACCTACCTACCTACCTACCTACTGAGAAAATCTAAAAAAAAACGTGGTAGTCTGACGTCTCAGTAGCTTGGCAAGCTAAAACTAAACAGAAAGTTGTTTTTAATAATTAACAAGGATGGCAGCATCCAAATAAATTCATCTTCAAAGAGGTATTTTTGTAACAATAATTATTGAAATAGCTGATAAAAACAACTAGGAAGCTAACTTATATGCAGCCCAGGTAGCTTCCTCCAGTTTACTTCTAGTGAAATCTAAGGAAAGGAATGAGAAAGTGTATAATGTGTTCTGCGAGTGAAGAAACTCCTTGAGATTTAGAATGAATTGACGAAATCTTAATGCTGACCTATTTTAACGAGAAGGTAAGCTATTTTATATGGTTTAAGTATTGTACATAGGTATTAATTTGTTATTTGTTTTAGGCAAAAGTCCTTAAAGCTTTTAGCTTATGGGCTATATACTGTATGATCAAAAGGACGATACAAATCAATAAAAATACGAATATTTCACAATATAAAAATGTAATAGCTTAATTAAAATGCCAAAAAGGCAAATATAAACCTAAAATATTAAAAGTTTTGACTAACTACGTTTGGACAAACCCAAAAAGTTCCTATAGGAATTCTGATAAATTAAAAAAAAATGTTCGGTAACAATGGGTTGATATAGCGGGGTCAAAAGTTATGACCTTTTCTAACTTACACATTTGTTTTTTTATTATTTATTACACTGTTTAAAATAAACGTTTTTCTTTCTTGTTAAATTGTGTTTTTATTAAGTAATGGTTGCTATGCTGTAATGGTTGCTATGCTGTTACTAAAGTGCATACTGTACACTGTACTTTAAATTCGATTTTAATAGTCATATTTATATTTATTTTGTAACTAGTGTAATTAAAAAAATATATTATTATAGATAAAGTAATAATTTTGAACTAAAATGATTGGTTTACTAGTAAAGTAAAAACACATTTTAAAAAACATTTAAAACTGATCAGGAAGACTAGAAAACAGCACTAAACAAAATTAAAATAAAGAACCAATAAAACAAATACCGATCCATTGTAGGGACTTTTATGTACGATTACATCATAAACGGTTATTTATTTTACAGTTTAAAGACAGTAAAGTGGCGCTTTATGTTCTAGTAAAATAAAATAAGTCTTTATCTTTTACTTTTTTATGATATCCGAAACTACGTTTGGAATAGTTTTGTTACATCTTTATTATTTACATTAACAGCATTATCCTAAAATTACTATAACTTATCATAATTTTAAATGGTAATTATTATATTTAAAAGGCACTTAGAGTTTTTTGATATAGATGCCATTCATTATATAGAAAGACACTGATGTTCTGGATCTTTTGCCCAATTTTTTTAAGAATCTCAATCTTGGTCAGCTTACAATCATCTGCTACCTTAGAGGACCGCCATTCTCCGTGTCTTTTAATCGCCTTGATATCTGATCTCCCGTTAGCCAGCACCGTAGTTAATGAACCCATGATGCTGCTAGGTCTAGATACTTGGCAACAGCTGCTGTCACATTTCCAATTTTGTGTATTTCTATGGATTGCTTGATAAATTTTCATTTGATATAGTTAATAGAATCTATTATTTGGCATCGTAGATGGTAGCGATGCAATATATTTTTTTACTTTCTCAAGTAAATTTCCCCTCGATATTTTTAGGAACTGACACAAAGCATAACCAAAATACGTGTGTGAGGGTCTTTAACAAGTGTTTGTTGACAAATACATGAACAACCTAAAACAAAAATTAAAGCGTTTTAACAAATATTTTTAAAAAGCTATATTTAACAATGCCTCCTGGACTAGATGTTTCCTTTGATCTAGTTTTGCTGAGAACTCGTCCATTTGTTTTTTTGGCAAAATTAGGGACTACTGGGCGATATGGTTCACATGTTCTGTTAAGGAAAGAAGCAACACTGGAAAATTTACCTTTATCGATTCCTTTGCGAAGACTTATCGTTGTCTTTAGCATGGAGTATCTACTCCACAATAACGAACATTTGTACTTAGAAAGTTCAGTGTCGATATAAGCCAGAATTGTGCCTGCCGTAATCTTGGTTTTCTTTTGATCACACCATTTTCGGTTCAAATTATTTATTTCTACTATAATTTTTTACTTGTCGGGTCAATCGCCGATTTTATTCAAATTACACAAGCGGGGTTTTTTGAACGTTAATAACGAATCTGCAGTTATTTTTTGTCAAAACCCCCTAGGTTTTTAGTTATGATGCCCCATTTTACTTAAAACTGCACAAACGTATGTAAAATTCCGCCTTCTTAAAATCGTTTACACTCAAAATGGAGCATTTCATATCATAAATTAATTTTTATGTTTTTGTAGTAATAACTTTAAATAAAAAAACATTACTAAAAAATGTACTTTTACTTTTAAGAAACCAATAAAATTATCCGGGATTTTTTTAGTTTAGTAACGTAGAAAGCTCGCAAAACAATTTAAAGTTCCTTTTAACATAAAATTTAAAAAAATAAGAAAAAGATTTTTCCAGTATACAAAGTGTTTTCTAATTGAATGTCAATATTTAAGGGCGATTTTTGGCTCCTTTTTAAGAAGAAAACTTTTTATAAACGTATGTCCTAAACGTCTTAATTTTTTAAGATCAGGGGGTAAATTTTCCAAAATAAATCATTAATTATTAATATCTTTAATAGTATTTGAATATTTTAATAAAATTTGGCATACATGTACCATGTATTAAGAGGCATTTTTTGATATACCACTTTTTTTCACCAGTGGCGTTCGAACGGAATTTGACCTGCCTATTTTGGCAGTCATTGATGGTACGCCATTAATTTCTCTTAAAATAAAAATTATTTTTGAAATCCCTAATAATCTTTGAGCAAAGTGAATTACTTGTTTTTTTTATTCGATGCACGGTTTTTGCTTAAAAAAATTAAAACCCTTTTTCTGCATGATTATAACAATATCGGTAAACAATATCACCATGCAGAGAAATATCTAGATTTAATATTTTTAGGTGAAAACCGTGTATTAAATTAGAAAAATCATGTGTTCGGCTTTGTCTAAAAATGATTGGGAAGTTCAAAAATGGTTTTTATTTTAAAAGAAATCAGTGGAGTACCACCAATGTCTTTCAAAATAGGCAGGTCCAATTCCGTATAAACGCCACTGATGAAAAAAAATGTAGTACACTAAAAAATGCATTTTGATACATAGTACATGTATCCCAAATTTTATTAAAATATTTAAAGTGGTATTACAGATATTGATAATAAATGATTTATTTTTAAAAAATTTACCACCTGTATCTCAAAATTTAAGACGTTTAGGACATACGTTCATATGAAGTTTTTCTCCTAAAATGGACCCAAAAATTTCCTTTTTAAATTATGACATCCAATTAAAAACCACCCTGTATAATACATCTTTAAGCTTATTTTATAATAAATACCAATTATACTATGCTTTAGATGACTCTTTGTGGCTAGTGTAAGATATAGGCAAATACAGTTCATGGCCCACTTGTATTAAATATTGTTTGGTAAGCAGCAACTTGACTTACTCTGAAAGAAAGTAAAATACCAACAATTTTATTTTTAAATAGTATTTGTAAAAAAAAAAAAAATAATTTTTTTTTTAGACCCTAACAAAGTAGACTATGTCACCAACCTAAAAATTCCTTAATTTTTTTAATTTTCCAAGAATAACGATTCAATTATTTTAAAGGTGTTTTTTAAAGAAATTACTAAGGAAACATAAAAATAAATTTATGTCATGAAATAGTAAGTGTTTTGTCATAACATGCACATTTTGGGATTAACCAATGTTGTAAAGGCGAAATTTTAAAAAAATTTGGGCAGTTTTTAGGATAGGTCAAAATGGTGCGTCATAACTCATTTTTTCGAAAAAAATGACTTTAGATTCGTCATCAGCGCTCCAAAAAAACTCCTGAATACAAAATTTTGATAAAATCTTCGATAGGCCCGATTGGTAAAAAAATACCTTTTTTGCCTGTAGATGCTTCAACTTCGTAGGCAATAATGTCTCTTTTGCAAACAAGGTGCTATTTGATATTACTTGAATTTTTTGTATTAATACTTTCATTTGGCACATGTATTTAAAACGTCAAACATCTATAGCCGTTAGCAACCCAAGCAAACGTACAGGCGTGACACGCACAACAGTAGGTCTGGTATGCAGGGGTTTAAAAATGTAACAAACAAAACCTCAAAAGTCATTAGGAACCCATTTATAATGTAATCGTATGTTAAAACTTGTATGTTAGACGTACATAAATATGGCTTTATTGATCGCGTAAGTTTAATAAAAAAAAACTCTCCCCAATAAGGCCATGCTTTATAGACTTGTGATCAAAATTGCAATAATATAACATGTATCTGTATATACATACATGGCATACGACAGCGTGTCATTAGCTGCATACTAAAAAAAACTAATTACGTCTTGCTTTATATCGGCTTATATGATAATTTATTTAAAAAAGAGACAAATTGTTTCTTGCAGTAAACAACTTTTAACTATAAATTACATAAAATAAATAAACTTTAACCCTTTTTAAATTTTTATAAAAACGTATTTCCTAGATTTATTATTCATCATAACAGAGACTAATATTTATATTTATTAGCCGATGTATTTGCGCTCAAATTTAATTAAATGAGCACTGTCATCTTTGAAACGAAAAAACTATATTACGTTTTTAAATTTCTATAAAGAAAAAATATTTACCTTAAGTACAATTTTAAACATCAATAACGGATGAAAGGTTTCATTTGATTAGGTATTCGGATTGATCGTATTACTTTAAGTTTTAATTAATTAAATTGGTAAAGTGTTTTTTATCTTCCCATTTTAAAAATGCATCTAAAATAAAATTTATTAAGTTAATTAAATATTTATATATATATATATATATATATATATATATATATATATATATATATATATATATATATATATATATATATATATATATATATATATATATATATATATATATATATATATATATATATATATATATATATATATATATATATATATATATATATATATATATATAATATTATAAATAAATATATATTATTAACATAATTTTTAACATTATTTAAATAACTAATTAAAATTTAAATAACATTTTTATGCTATTAATTATGTTTATCGTGTAATAACCCTCACTTTAATATTCATTTTTAAGCCAATCTGTCTCAAGACCGATTTACAAAACAATCGTAGAGTAATGCAGATATTTCTTTCACAACACCTTAAATTAATATTGAATCGGGGCGCCAAAAATAGTGTTTTGTTTATTGCGTCTAAAACACAATTATGTGCGCTGTCGCAAAAAAAAGTCTACCAATACTCGACTTTACTTAGCAGCAGCCAAATTCTGCAAAACAGAGAGTAATTTAATCTTTTAAGAGTAGTTAATTGGCATAAACATTTTATAACCACAGCAGCTTTAAACCCTTGGATTTCTTTTTCTAGCCAAAAACTACTTTTCTTTTTAATCCGTATACTTTGTATGTACCCCAATATAAAGCTTCTCTGAAATATTTTTTCATGGAATGGCATTCCCACAAAAAATAAAGTTGTTAGCTTTTTTGAAGATCCCCTTTTAAAAAAAAAAAAGCTTTCCTCTCTGGCCCATCGATTAGCGGTAGAGAATCTGTGGCTCTTATAGGTATTTCTACTGCTTCTGCTACTAGAAATTATTCAGTATAATTAACTTTCTAATAGCTTTCAATAGAGCAACAGGCAGTGCCACCATTATGCATCCCTTAACAGTCCATTTTGAGAGACTACGAACTTTCAACTTTGTTTGTTCCTTTATACCTATAGTGTGCAGACTGTGAAACATGCACATGCACTTGTATTCCCTTACCCTCCAATTTTTTTACTCCCTGTCAGTATGGCGTTAAGCTTTAGTGAACAATTTTGAGTAGGTTCTTAGGTACTTTTAAAATTTGTGTTATTGTCCTTGAAGGACCCCTTAATATAAAAGTCAACGTCTGGCTGAAGGAGAGCGGCCCCATACCAACCTTAAAATTAAAAAAGTTCAAGGGTTGGTAGGGCCGCTACCCTTGACTTTTATGTTTAGGGGTCATTTAAGGAAAATTACATAAATTTTCCAAGTGCCTTAAGAACCTGCTCAAAATTGTTTACCAGCTTTCGAACTATTAAGGCTATGTTTATTTGAAAAAAAAATTTCCTGTATAATGTCCTTTCTTATTTTTTTTATTTTACATGACAGTACTACTATACTTACCACTAAAATTTGTTTTCTTTAATTTCATAAATAAGGCCTTTAAAAATTTTAAAAATTTAAAATTAGTAATACTGTCACGTAAAATAAAAAAAAATATGAATTGACGTTATACAGGGAGTACCAAACATATTTTTGAATTTATTATAACCTTAACCTTTCATTTTTAAAAACCAATTTGCAATACTTTTATTTAAATATTGTATTTGATAAAAATAGTTCTGGTTAGACTAATACATACGTACCAGATTAATAATCTTTTTTTTTGCAGCCAGTTAAAAATAATATTCAAAACAAAAATTGTATAATATTCTTCGTTCTTTTTAAAAGATTGTACTGTAAAAACAAATATGTATTTATCTTTATGCCTCAAACAAACCATTTATGTTCCATAACAATAAATACCTTATAAACATTAATAGATCTGATATCCACGGCTCCAACTGCCGATCAATCAATATCCAAGGGAGTTGGGGTGAAAACAACACCCCATTACCCTATATTGAAGTCTGTGAAGGTCATTATCTTGAGGTCAATGCAATCTAATTTGATTTTACAATAACGTGGTTTATAAAAGTTAGGTGTGCATAATAAATGCACAGAAATATTTTCAGTGGTAAGGCATAATGATTTATTAGTATGCCTTACTACTGAAAATATTTCTACGCAATATATACAACAACAAAATAGCTTTTTAAAAATAGAACGATTTTTTTAAAGTAACGGTAAACTTTGGTCAATGCTTAAGTGTCTTGCAAACACTTCTTTTTTTTGCCTATTTTTTTATACTGAGAACATTAAATGTGATCTTAATGAAAAGAATAATAAACTTATAGTAAAAAAGCATTTTAAATAACATGCTTTTAAGTATTTATTTTAAAAGAAATGAAATAAACTTTAAGAGTGCATTTACGCTACACCTTAGGGGTCGGGCGAAAGAACGCGGGGACGGTGGGCGGAGACTAACAAACTCCCACTACCACAAGGTTCGTATAGCCGCGTTAAAAATATTATATTTTATTTAGGTTCTTTTCAATTTGGTGTATCGATGCGATGTTATTTCCGATTGCAAGCCTACAGGAGATAACGTTTTTCGGTAACTATTTTTCACTTAAATGACATAAATTATACACCATTTTAAAGGTAAGGAAATAGTCTATGCCTTTGCTATAATGGATTTTTGAAATATGAGTCAAGTTAAGAGAAAATAGTATCTAAACATAACCGATTTTAGGGTGACTTTCACTCAAGGAAATATTAAAAACTAAATCTAAATTTAAAAAACTATTACAACAGAAACCTAGATTTAAGTGTTGGCTTTCATATAGTTTTTGAAAATTATCGATAACTCATACTGTTTTTGAGAAAAAAATTATGCCCCGATCCCCAAATTGGATCCAATTTTTGCGGCGCGAATGGACTCTTAAACTAAATTAGACCCATTAATTTATTACACGCAGTTTATATAATATATGATATAAAAGTTTGTCGCGAGATTTGCCTATTTTATAAAAAAATCTTAGCATTACTTATGCCAAGATCAAGTCACATATTTTATTTCCGTTCATCTACACGGGTTAATCTCGTGACAAACTTTTATATTATATAAATTGTGTAATGAAATTAATTGATGGGTTTGATTTAATTTAAAGTTTATTTTATTCGTTTTGGAGCATGTTAATAAAAGCTTGTTTAAAAAATTTTTTTTACTTTTGATTTATTTTTCATTTTTCAGTTATCGCTAGGTTTTTAGACTGCTCATATTATTGGAGTGCAAAAAAACATAGTCCACCATCTTTGGAAGTCCGCCATATTGAATTTAGAGTGACGTCAATATATTTTTCGTATTTTTTTAGAAAACCCTTTTATTTGATACCCATATCATGAGAGTGCATATGTTAGGCAGTTCGCCATATTGAACGTGGAACTTAGCTAACCATGCATTGTCATCCAAACTTAACCTGTATGCAAAATTTCACAATCGGTTGAGAATAACAGCATTAAAATTCAGTTGCAAGATTTGACCCAAAAAAACACACAATTTAAATGAAGGCTTGTAAAAAATACTTTTATAACAAATCCCAATTTTGTGTGTATTAAAATAAAAATAAGAAATTTAGTAATTGCATGCTTTTTGTAGTAAATGGCGCACGTTCACCGTAAAAGTGAAAAATGGGGCTCAAGAAACATTAAGTAATTGTAACAGTTCATTTATATTTTTATGTCATTTTATTTTCAAAACGTATCAACCACACGTAAAGCCAAACCTTAACTAACTTGCTCTTTTTCGTCAGTACCAAGACTTTATTACTATAAAGTATACTTTTTGTCCTAAAATAAAAATAAAAGAAAGTTAAAGTTAAGCCATGGGTTGAGTTTGTCTTTGTTAAGAAAAAAAAAAATTAAAGCATAACACAACATAAGAATTATTACGATTTCTCAATAATCTTTAGCCTTTTATTTCTTTTTCTTTAAAATCTCTGATTTTTCATTTTTAATGGATGGTGGTTTAATATAATATATATATATATATATATATATATATATATATATATAAAAAAAAAAAAAATTTTTTTTTTTTATATATTATATATATTTTATATATATATATATATATATATATATATATATATATATATACCTTGAACTTGCTAGTCCCCCTAGTGATGCCTGGCTGTCTATTATTATGCAGATCCGCATGTTTTTATAAGCCTTCCTGATGTGTTTACATTCTTATTAATCGGGCTCAGATTCACAAATTACGTTAAAGAAAGAATCACAAAATTCGCCCTTAATTATGGCGCAAATATATACTTAACTTTGGTAAAAGAAATCGTTTTTTTTTTCACTGAAAACCCGACTCCCCGAATCGCCTTCTCGACTGCGAAGTCTTTAAGGCGTAAAGATACGACATCGTTACAGCACAAATAGAAAGTGTTTTATAACACAAGAGAAAAGTTAAATTTGTCCAAATAAAAATTTGAAATTATATACATTTTTTGGGACACCCCGTATCACTTATTACTCCTGTGACACTTTGTTTAATTTGTTAAAAATTTATACTATCAAAAAGTTAATTGTTGAGTCACTAATTTATTAGATACTACAAATTTATGTCAAAGTTCGAGTTTTCTCTTATAAGACAGTTCGAAAAAAATTATCAAAAAGTTATCAAAATATTACCTTGGCTTCCCAATACTGTACTATTTTAGAAATCATCACTCTAACTGAAGCCTGCACCACTACAGTTTTTTAAGTCACTTTCCTAACGTACTTTCTTCCTGGTTACCGTTGAACTTTACGTAAAATATGTAACATTACAATTGACACAGAAATTTTAAGAATAACCTTACTAGCATAGAAAAATGTACACTTTTGTACGAAAACTTGTTATGATATGAACTGTTTTATCAGAGATGTGTTAACCAAATTTGTTGGTCTAACATGGAGAGGGTAATAAAATGTATAAAATGTATTAATTTTCTATCAAAAACTTTACTGCTCAGTGCAGTAAAGCATATATTTCCGTTTGAAATACAGAACTGTGTGTTCCTAGTGGAATGGAGAATTGCGAGCTCCTTCTTAAACTGTACACATTAGACTTTACAATAGTACGTTGTAATCGATAAGATTTTAAAAAAGGCTCTTTGCACATTTGCTTTTATTGGCCACTTTTACCTTAATAAAGCCTCTGCTAAATATGTTTTTATACGAAATGCTACAACTAGGTTACAAGTCTTTAAAATTTAAATATAAAACTTTCTTGCGAAAAGGGTAACTATCTCACAAGTGGCCCAACAAACGAAAAAAAATTTTAAAAACGGGGTGGGTCCCACAGAGGCGACAGAGGCGACAAAGGCGACAAAGGCGACAAAGGCGACAGAGGCGACAGAGGCGACAGAGGCGACAGAGGCGACAGAGGCGACAGAGGCGACAGAGGCGACAGAGGCGACAGAGGCGACAGAGGCGACAGAGGCGACAGAGGCGACAGAGGCGACAGAGGCGACAGAGGCGACAGAGGCGACAGAGGCGACAGAGGGCGACAAAGAGGCGACAGAGGCGACAGAGGCGGGGAGGGCGACAAGGGAGGGGGACAAGGGAGAGGCGACAGAGGCGACAGAGGCAAGTCCAAAACATCTCGGATAAAAAGGAAAAAATCAAAAAAGGTAATCCGAATATTGAAACACTTTCGATTTTCAATCAGTAGATAATTGCCATTTTCATTTATTTATTTTCAAAACTTGAATACTATAATCTGTTTATTTTGTTTGACAAAAATATATTAAAAAGAAACGTATTGCATTGTTTTAAAAAGTGAATTACTGGGGTAACAACAATAAAATATGTATTGCATTGATTACTTACGAGGTGTTGTTTTCATACCATTATGAAAAGTTTTTAAAGCTTAAACCTGTTTTTTTTTTTGAAATGTATTTTTTTTGTAAAAGTTTCAATAGATTTTGACGGTGTAAGTAACCTTTACTTTTATTATGTTGAATATTTAGTTGACAATAAACTGATGTATTATATCGAAATAAAGAAAAGTAATGGATTTGCTCTTTTTGCTCTGAATAAAATAAGTTAATGAAGCAAAGAAATCTAATATTGAAACTCGTCAACACTTGTGTCGTCACACGGCTTTCCCCTGACGAACAAATAAAAAGGCCAGACGGGAACTTTAAATCGCAATTACGCGGAATCTCCTTTTCATAAAAAAAAATTCGGAGGTTGTTCTTTATTAGGCAAAGAAAGGGATTCGACGTGTTTTTAGATCAAAATTAATTTGATGCGAGAGACCTACTGACCAATAAGGGTCAAAAGGGCTTTAGTAGCGCTGCACAATATACGATTTAGAAAGTGCACCACTGTGAGTGATTAAAAATAAAGGTAAATAACTAAACTTAAAAATTTAAATGTATAGAGGAAAAAAAGACCTTTGAGAAGCAAAAAACCACTCTTTAGATGAAATCATGTATGTTAAGTGAGGTTAAAGAAGCCGTTCCCTAGACATGTGTTATTTTCAGCATGGTTTAATTTGGAATAGATAGGGATTGTACAGCTTAAAAGCGAAAAAATGTTTTTTGGCTTAAAAGCAAAAATACTAGCTTTTTGGAAGCCGTTAAAGTTGTACGCCCACAAAATTAAGTGGCCATTTGTTCTGAAGAACTAAGCCGCTTATACATATGGGATGAGCATTGGCAGGTAACCTTATTGTTGGTATCTCAATCCAATATTAATTAAAAATTAAGAAGAAATTCCTGCATTACCCTGCGCTATTTTTCAGATCAAAATAAAGGGTAATATAGTCAGCTAAACTATGAATGGAATTAATAGAGTTGGTTTAGTAGTAAGCCTTAAGCTGCGTCACCATTGATTTGGTTGAAGCTAGAAAAGCAAACCATCTAGCAAAAAAAATGCCCGAGATCCATTTACATTTCATTTGTAGGTACAAGACTTTGGAAAAGTTTTTTAAGTTCCGCAACAGGCCAGACCTGATCAAAAGCTCTAAACATGATTAAAGAACAGTAATTTGGAATTCATCAAAAACCGGTTGTTCCAGTAAAGTGAACATTAATTAATTTTTCTAGCGCCTATTTTTAGAAGTGGAACAGATATTTAATTTTAAAATGTGCTTTAATAAAGTGAAACAAAAAATTTTACCCTATCTTATTTTAAAAAGGGAGATCAATATCGACCTAAAGTACCATCTCTTTATAAAAAGTAATTAAATTTTATATTCGTGTGCAAAAAGGTTTAAACCTAAAAATAACATAAATTGCCTTTTTCAGTATAATATAACACCACCAAAATAATAATTTTTACAATTTAAAAATTATCCAGATTCATTTCAAATAGTTTAAAATTTATTGGTCCAAAGCCACCTTCATCTATTTTGCGTTTAGGTGGCTCCAGCCCCTTAAAGTATCATTTATCAGGTCATGTTTATTAGAAATGTTTATCTTTTTTCTACAGCTCTTGGACTACAATTAACTCTGGCCGCGAAAGTGAATTCTATTTCTACTACAATACGATGCTATTAACGTTTCGAATTGTGAGCATAAACATTTGTTATTTAATTAAAATACCATTAATATTATATACGAAATACATATCATTTAACAATATATGTTGTATAACATAAATAAATCGGATATCCAAGACTCGAGCTGCCGATCAATCAATACCCCAGAGAATTCAGGGTGAAAACCACCCCCTGTCAGCCAATATAAAAGTCTGCGAAGGCCACCATCTTGAGGTCAATGCAATCTTATCTCTTTCCGCGTCAGCGCGGCCTGTAAAGATTCAATTTTCACGAAAATGCAATATATTTCCTGGAGGCAGTTCAAGAATAGAATCACGTAAATTTTAAATGGATAAATTTTAAAATTTGCGAAGCATACTTATGTATACTTTCTCTATTTTTTTTAAACTTACTTAAGAGTATAATTCGGAAATATATGACACACACTTTTTTTAAATGTTATAAATTATTTTAAAGTGGTGTATAGAATTCATACTAAGTAACAAGAAAACGTGCGTACTATTAAAATGTGTCCTAATAATTTTATGCTCATGGTACATTTATGGCAGAACGACCTTTGCCGCATTAGATCAACGCTTCCCGTGAGATCAGCTAAGTTAAGCAAAGCCAGGTAGGGTTAGTATTTGGATTGGTGACTGCCAGTAAACACCGTGTGATGTGAGATAATGGCATTACCCAGACGTTATTGGGGGTGATTCAGAGGTATAAGTTATTTGTATAAGGTTCTTGGAGTCAATATTACCGCGTTGTCTAAAAGGTGCAGTGTCATGCAATATCTGCATGTTTTCGTACTTGGACAACGTTGACTAAACTGAAAAAAAAATGGGTAAAATATTTGAAAACCTGGCATTGACCCACAGTACCTAATACTTAGGCTTTCTACAAGCCTTCGTATATAAGCTAATAAATGATAAGGTGTTACCATACCCCAACACCCATGGTGGAATAAACGTGTGTCTTCATATCAAACAGTGGAATACATTTTTTACCCCGTCGTTTTTCAATCATTACTCGACCATTATGCACACCCAAACAAAAGAGAAATTCTTTCACTCTGTTCTATTCATGATTCCCCAAAAGTCCGTTTCTGCACGATTGCACGCGATTACATCGATGCTCAGAAGTCAATGGCAACGTCCAATAAAGACGATAATGGTGTCTACGCTAGTTTGGGACATAACGAGATAAAAAGTCAGGTTGGAGATAAAATCCTCGACGTAAGAACAGACCAGATGATTTCCCAATATTTTTAACAAAAACTAAGTAGAATTCCAGCTTAAAGTGAGTAGAAGCAGCCCGATCTCCCCGGCACGGTTGGAGACATCATCTGGTTTACAGTTGCTTTTAAAATCGAGCAGGGAACTCGAGCAGGTGTGTACAGTGAAATAAGAAATTCACAATTCTATATTCTACTAGGAACACACAGTAGGTAGGTTTAAAGTGAGTGGTATAACACCCTTCCACCGCGACCGATCGGTCTATTGTGGCTCCTTTTGAAACACAGAACTGTGGAACACACAGTTCTGTGTTTCAAAAGGAAGTATATGTTTTACGGCACTGTGCAAAAGAAAATAACTGGAGGCCTTATAAAAACAGACAACCAGACATCACTAAGGACACTAGTTAACCCCAGGGTAACGTCCATGTTGACATGGGAATGCCAAAAAGAACTGGAAGGCCTGGGAAAATGCAACAGGGTAACTCTCTTTTGGGTACCAGGACATTCGGGAATAGAAGGCAATGAAGAAGCGGATAAGCTAGCGAGCCAGGGCTTATCCACACCATACTTTGGACCAGAACCTGTCTTTGGAGTGACCAAAACCATAGCACGAGGGCAAACCAGGAAATGGATCCGAAACAAACACGAATAATATTGGGGAAGCCTCGATATAATAAGACATGGAAAAAGCTTCATGAGGGGTCCATCCAAAAGAACGAAGAAAGAACTACTTAGAGAAAGTGGGAAAAGACTTCGCATAACAATAGGGCTGCTAACAGGGCCGATAACCTACGAGGACACAAAATAGGCTTATACAATGGAGACCCAAGTGGCAGAATGTGCGACGAGGGGGAAGAAACAGCCTACCATATCCTGTGCGAATGTAAAGCGTTGAATCACAAAAGACAGGCGTTATTTGGGCAGCCGAAAATAAACCCACAGGAATATATCAACCAACCAGTCTCACGCTTAGACAGACTTGTAGAGGGAACAAGACTAATGGGAGGATTGGTATAAAAGATAATGGGAAATTAGGCACAAAAAGCCCAAGAGGCTGCGCTGTCTTTGGTAGTTAATCTAGACGGCTCCCAGGGAAGGAGAAGGTACACCATACCCATCCCGACTATCCTGCCGTATTCTCGAAACTACTTAAAAGAATAATTCGGAAATATATGACACATACTTCTCTTTAAACGTCATAAATTTTAAAGTGGTGTATCGAATAAAGAGAAACATGGATACTACTATAATATGTATATTATTAATTTTATTAATAACTTTTTAATCAAACTAAAGCAGTGCTTAATAGCCAAATGTCTTAGTTGACGTAATAGAATTATAAATATTAGGTGTTTAGCTTTCTCTATCACATTAAAAACATTTTAAATAATCAATAGTAAACTATAAATACTGTTTATTTAATAAGCATACGGTTTAGCAGTGTTAGTGCTTACAAATCCGCTTTTATATTACCATAAACACAGAAAATGGCGTCAATAAAATTTGTTTTGGATAAATTTAAAATAAATATTTTGGTTTCAAAAAATACGATTCCCCTTTCAATTTTAAAAACAAATTATAACATAAAGGGTGTTTCTTAAGTAACCTAAAAAAATTATTAAAAGGTGATTTTGTGTTGGCATGAAAAAAAGTTCATATCAGCATATGTCTAAAAATTATTCTACAAATACAGGGTGTTTAATTTTTTAGTCTTTTTGTAATTACCTGAAAATCGAAATGTTTTTATTTTTCAAACTTATATTTTTGGTGATTATTGGTTTTGACATGAAAATTAGTATTGTTTATTAGGGTTATACCATGTTACTAATTAAAACAAGTTATATGTACAGTTATATTCATAAAAGAGGCGTACAAGAATTGGATTCCTCATTTTTGTATAAAACTGATCTTAAAAAACTAAATGTTTGTTGGTTGCTATTACATGCCATAGGTTCTCAAAAATTCAAAGCATAAGTGTCGGGCGTAAATATACATGTAACTAACTAAAATAAAAATAAATAAATATACTTATTAAATATTAAATTTTATTTAAATAGTTATTCTTAGAAAAAAACAAAAAAAAACGATTAATTAGGTTGATATTAAATCTAATTTTTGGTCACCTAACCATAATTTTTTTTATTTTTTTAAGAAAATTTACTTTACATTGAATGAATTAGAATAAATATAATATTTGGATTCGGCTCTTCTCAGCACTGAAGAATTATTTGTATTACTCTTTTTAATTTTGTGACCTAAATCTTTGTTTATAAATTTAGTTTATAATTATACCAAAAACGTTGTCAATTAGATTAATATTGGGACTAAAATTTGACCATTGCCGAACTTTACGTTATTAGTGAGAGTTTAAAACCATTCTCTTACTACATAGGTCGTGTGGACTGAACAGTTATCTTGTTGATATATAAAAGTATTGTTGGGATAAATTTGTTCGGCAGATGAATGCATTATGTTTTCAGAAATGTTTATATAACTCTGGACATTGAACCTTTCCTCTATATGCCCACAAACATCGGGCTAGGATCCAGAAACGTCTAAATCTAAAAGGCAAGAAGTTGGTATATCGTTCTTCAGGTATTGCTTGAAAGATAGATAGGAATCTTCTTGTTATAAGTCGACTGTACAGTAATAACTACCCTGTTCCAAAATTAAGAAATACAGTATACGTAGTTTAAGGAAAAATTACCCTGCATTGTCACCGTTTCTCGGCGGTTTTTTGCATGGCGGTTTTTCTCAGTTTAGAATACTGTGGTGGTTGCTAACCAAGAACACCTGTATTATTTATACCATTTATCCTTCGCTGTTTTAAATGGAATATCATAACAAAGCAGCATCTTGTTTAGAGGAGGAAAGTTTGAACGACCAGAACCAATACTTTTTATTTTATTTTATTTTATTTTTAAGATATTGTTTTTATATTTTATTTCAACTCTTTACAAAACTGTTTTTTATTTTTTACTTACAAGGTCAAAATTTATTAAACATTACCACCATAAATTAAAAAAACGCCAATGTTTCGCTTTTTTAATAACCTATGCCATGTTAAAACCTTCAACAAAAATTAGCTAACAAAAGCCGCTTTTACGTAAAAATAAGGTAGGTTACCTTTTCTTCTCATACTTTTACGACTTTTTTATGAAAACAACTGTAAACTTAAAAATTAATTTCATATATTTTTAATAAGATCATTTTTTTCTCTTTCAAACCAAGCTGCAACTAAATCAAATGCTAAGAGACATATTATCAACACATAAACACATATTAAAAAAGAAGTAAAAAAACATTTACAAGGTTAAAAATATTAGTGACTTGCAAATATTTTTAAAAATTTTATTAGACGATATGCCTACGCGCACGGTCCTGGTAAAGCAAATAAAAACATTTCGATTACCCGGTAATAACAAAAAAAACGAAAAAACAAAAATAAATTAAACATCCTATATTTTGAAACGAAGACATTTTTTGACATATGTTAATATAAACTTTTCTTTATAAACAAACATACAAAAATCATCCCCTTAAATACTTTAAAATATTTAGAAAACAGTCTGTCTATTATTACCATTTAAGTTTAAAAGAGTATAATATTTCTTTAACTTTTAAGAAAGCAATTACCTTACGCTTGCGATCAATGGATTGTGATCATTATTTGTAGGCTAACCGAATCGAATGGAATAATATGCTGTAATCAATCAAAATTCAGACAATCAAATCTAGCGTAGTATATTCGATTTTACGGTTATGTTCACCTGAAGCCGAACAATTTACTGCTTAATAGCCAATTAAATTAGGTTTCGAGGGTTTTTTAATCAAAAGTGATGGTGGCTCGAATTTTAAGACAGATTGAAAATAAGGACATTTGTAAGCAATGTTTAATTTAATTTAATCTGAACGAAATATTTAACGATTATTAATTCTTGTGCAACTTGTGAAAAATTTAACAAATAAGGTTTTAAATCAAGTGATGCAAGAAACACATATAGGCCTCATTTATATGTCCAATTTAATTAGGTTTTGAAGTTTTTAATCAAAAGTGTTGGTGGCTCGAATTTTTAGATATATTGCAATTAAGAAGACATTTGTAAGCAATGTTTAATTTAATTTAATCTGAACAAAATAATAAACGGTTATTGATTTTTATGCAACTTGTGAAAAAACTTAAGCCAGTTATTTTTTTTACTAAAGATTTATTTTAAATATTTTAAAGCAACAAATAAAGTGTCAAATAAAGTGAGGCAAGAAGGAGTATAAACACATATGGGCCCCATATGTGCAATTAAAGGTTTTTTAATTAAAAGTGATGGTGGCTCGAATTTTTTGACAGATTGGAATTAAGGAGACATTTTTGTAAGCAATGTTTAATTTAATTTATTCTAAACAAAATGCTTAACGGTTATTGATTCTTATGCAACTTGTGAAAAATTTTAAGTCAGTTATTTTTTTTAAACCAAGGTTTATTTTTAATATTTTATAGCAACAAATAAAGTGTCAAATAAAGTGAGGCAAGAAGGAGTATAAACACATATGGGCCTCATATGTGCAATTAAATTAGGTTTCGAAGGTTTTTTAATTAAAAGTGATGGTGGCTCGAATTTTTTGACAGATTGGAATTAAGGAGACATTTGTAAGCAATGTTTAATTTAATTTATTCTAAACAAAATACTTAACGGTTATTGATTCGTATGCATCTTGTGAAAAATTTTAAGTCAGTGATTTTTTAAACCAAGGTTTATTTTTACTATTTTATAGCAACAAATAAATTATTAAATAAATTGAGGCAAAAAGAAATATAAACGCATATGGGCCTTATATGTGCAATTAAATTAGGTTTCGAAGGTTTTTTTATTAAAAGTATTGGTGGCTCGAATTTTTAGACAGATTGAAATTAAGGAGACATTTGTAAGCAATGTTTAATTTAATTTAATCTAAACAAAATAATAAACGGTTATTGATTTTTATGCGACTTGTGAAAAATTTTAAGTCAGTTATTTTTTTACTAAAGGTTTATTTTGAATGTTTATAGCAACAAATAAAGTGTCAAATAAAGTGAGGCAAGAAGGAGTATAAACACATATGGGCCTCATATGTGCAATAAAATTAGGTTTTGAAGGTTTTTTAATTAAAAGTGATGGTGGCTCGATTTTTTTGACAGATTGGAATTAAGGAGACATTTGTAAGCAATGTTAAATTTAATTTATTCTAAACAAAATACTTAACGGTTATTGATTCTTATGCAACTTGTGAAAAAATTTAAGTCATTTATTTTTTTTAAACCAAAGGTTTATTTTTAATATTTTATAGCAACAAATAAATTGTTAAATAAATTGAGGCAAAAAAAATATAAACGCATATGGGCCTCATATGTGTTAAATAAAGTGAGGCAAAAGGAGTATAAACACAAATGGGCCTTATTTATATGTCCAATTAAATAAGGTTTCAAAGGTTTTTTAATCAAAAGTGATGGTGGCTCGAATTTTTAGACAGGTTAAAAATAAGGGGACATTTGTAAGCAATGTTTAATCTAATTAAATCTAAACAAAATAATTAACGATTATTGATTCCCATGCAACTTGTGAAAACTTTTAAGTCAGTATTTTTTTTTAACCAAAGGTTTATTTATTACGTTTAATAGCAACAAATAAAAGTTTAAATACAGTAAGGTAAAAAGAAGTATAAACTGCAAATAATACACAAAAAATAAAGTTTTTATAGAAGTAAAATAATTCTAGTAGCTATTTAACGAACAAGGGTATCAATAAGGGCAATTATTGCTCAAGTTATTTAACGCGCCAGCTTATGAAGCATATTAAGGGTTGAAATCATTAATCGTCAGTTAATTTTCAAGTGAGTAACAATATATTTTTAGCGATTATTTTGTTATTAAATTTTGTTAATCATATTTTGTTCTGATATTTTTCAGATATGTGCTTCGGTTTTAGGCAACCAATCTGACAAATGTTAATGTTAATACTTAGAAGTCAAAGTTATGTTAAGAAAAACGTTTTAAACCAAAAACCATTCTGTGTGTATATTTAACTGCTCATAGTAACATCGTTAATTAATAGAAAACCAGGCATTAATAAAAAAATATAATTTTTTGCTTCTAAATTTTGTTTCTTCTTTTATATTATCAAAAATATTTTAACATTAAAATATTTTTTCTCTTGTACAGGGATGTCCACATAACCCGAGACAGACAAAAAACGAAAAACAATACACTTTTTGGAAAAGCGTCCTAAATTATAGATTTAAAACGCAAATATTATAGTCAAAACTCAATTTTTTAAGCAAGTATTTTATGCTATACAAAAAAAACTTAACATATTGTAATCTATAATTAAAAAGCATCCACTTGTGTATCAACTAGTAATCAAAACAATAGTACAAAACAGCAAGCTTTCTTAACAATAGTTAAATATTTAAAAACAATCAGCATACGTATAAACTTTTAACAATATGCAGAACAAGATTTTAAAACAGTCAGCAAAAATAAATTATAAATAAAATAACCGTACTGAGAATCAAGAGTCTAGGAGTCGAGAATTCGAAGTTGGAAGTCGGTAACCGGCCTTCCTGATATGGGAAGAGATACGTCCGTACCAAGTTATGTAAGTTGGTATTGCGCTTTATACAGGTTGTTTTAATTATTGTTAGTGTCCGACCGAAATTTCGGTTTCGGTTTCGGCCGAGTTTTGGCCAAAAATCAAGTTTCGGCGGCAGTTTCGGTTTCGGCCAAAATGGCCGAAACTTTTGTCGAAACCGAAACTGATTTCGGAAGTTGTCGTGCACGCTCGCCTAACTTCGTTTCTCGACTGGAACTAAGAGTGTAATAGTAATTAATATTTTTATATAAGGGGTACCTAAAAGATAAAACTAGAATAAATGATTAAAACAAAATTAATATACTGTGTTTCCATTTCATGTCCTAATTAATGCAGAATAATGGGTAAAATGCACCAAATTTCAGTATTTTAAGGAATTTTACACCTGACCACGTGAGTTTCGGTTTCGGTTTCGGCCGAAACTGAAGCCACGGTCGAATATTCGGTTTCGGTTTCGGCCGGAAAACCAGTTTCGGTCGGACTCTAATTATTGTAGTTCCCCTATAGTCCACGGTGGCATAAGTTCCCCAGCCGTAGGTGTCACATATAGTAACTATTAGAGATATACTGTCATAAGTGCCGGAGCCGTCATTACCGTCTAGCGTATTATTGTGCCCATCGGTACACAGTGCTACGAGTGGTACAGACGCCCCGTTTTCAGTACCCACAGAAGCAGTACACAGTGCCTCAAAATTAATTTTGAATGTGAGGTTTTTGCAATATTATGGCAAAAATATTGTTTTTTTCATAATTATTTGCTTATATTATGAAGTAAATACACACTAATGATATCGCAATGGGTTTTAATAAATTAAAAAAAACTCGAAAATTTAGGACTACATAAGGACACAAAATATTGCACGGAAAATATTTTTTCTTAAACTAATACCGTTTTTAAAATCTTTGTTAAAGAAGAACTATAATACACTAATATTATTAGGCGGGCCGAAAAGTAACACAACGGATTTAACTAAATATTTATTTTAATAAAATTTAACACCACTAAAACACTTTATATTATATTAAATAAACCAGTAAAGCTTAAACAAACGTGGGTCTTGCAAACTAAATGAAACGCTTTTAAAATATTTGTCAAGAGAAAAATTATACTTAAACAAGCGAGATACATTTTACAGTGACATATTATAAATATTTATTTATTAATATGTCAGTAATATTATATTTAAATAGCCAAGCTTATAAATGTTAACGTTTATGTAGTAAATTATAAAATTATTTACAAATATGCATTTAAACTAATACTTACATGTCTATTCACTTTTTTAAGGAAGCAAATGGTAGACTGTTACCTGAAAATAAAAGAAAGCAATATTAAAAAATAGAAAAATATATAATAGTATTATTTAAATAAAAAAATAAATGTATTTTTAGCTAAATTATTTACTTTACTTGCAATAAAGATGCTGGAAACAAAGAAATACTGGTATTCACGATTATTTAAAAATTAAAAATTATTTTAATTTATTATAGGTATAACTATACTGAGTAACAAAGAAAGGTAAACAATAATTTTTATACAATATATTTAATTATTTTTTTTTACATGTATAGCAGACTGTTGGGTTTCGTAGGGTTTTCTAATCAATCCGTTAACTACAACCTTATTTTTTTATTATTCGATGGTATTAACATGTATACAATAAGTAAGTATACCCCTTGTGAAGACAAACATGTTTAATGTAAGTAGTAATCGTAAAAAGTTAATGTGGCAATTTATCTTTAACTTATATTTTTTTATTAGGTTCGTAAAACAAAACTGATTCAATGTACGAGGAGCAACCACTGGCAGCGACATACAAGCATATATAAAGATCAGTGAGTACAAGGTCAAAAAATTACGTGATATTAGTTGAAACCATTTTTTTTTCTTATAAAGTAGTTGCACTCTTAATAAACAATTATTATAATTTTTTACCACACCATAACGCACATCAATTTAAAAACAGGTATGGAAAATAGCTAATCGGATAATCAGTAAGATAATAAGGTTTAATAATGATAAAGATCCTCATATTCACAAAATTAATATCTAATGACTGGATATTTTTTTCCTTTCCCCTTAATATATCTATGTAGGGCCGTTCTAAAAATCTAAAGAAAGGGGTTTTGACCTGATTTGACGATTTTTTCGTTTAATTAAACTAAAGTATAAATCTTAATTACACCAAATAAAATGACATTAATTTGGTTCAATACAAGAAAAGGAAAAGAAATATATGAAGAATATATATTACCTTAAATAAGATTGAACTTTAAATTAAATTTTGAGATTCAAATTTTTAAATAAATCTTAAGTTCTTAAAATTGAATAAAAAATTTAATACTGAAAAATTTAAAGTTTGATTTGTATTTAAGGCTTGAATTTACAATTTATATGAAAGAAAATTTTAAAATTTTTTTAATTTTTCAAATTATTTTACTGAAAAAAAAAGGTCCCCTTTTTTGGGTACAAACCATAAGGTGTATAAATACAACGATGGCACATAAAGAAGGTGTTTTATAACACAAAAAAGAAGTCAAATTTTTCTTAAATTAAAATTTTTATATTTTTTTTTTGACACCCCCACACCCTTAACAGGTTTAGTTTAAAAAGATTTCTTTAAAAAAGGGAATTCTTGACAAAATTTAAATTATTACTTTATCAAGAAAAATTGTTTTCAGCTACCGCAAATTTATGTCAAAGTTTGGTTTTCCCATAGGTTACAAAAAATTTAAAATTACCCTTTTACTCCTTACTAAATTTTCTATACCATTCCTAAGAATCACTGTCGAAATCACTACTACAAACTGAAGCCTACACTGCTACAGTTTCTTAAGTCATTTTCGTTACACACTTTCTTACTTGTTTCCTTTAACCTTTACGTAAATTATGTCACGTTACATGCGACAAAGATAAATTTTTAAAATAGCCCAATTGGTTTAAAAAAATGTACAACTTTGTACCAACATTTTTTATGATATGAACTGTTTAAAGAAAGAGATGTGCTAGCCAAATTTTTTGATCTAAGCACAAAAAAGGTAATGAATATTACCATGGAAAAAGTATCATTTTTTTATTTACAATTTAAAGAACATTTTTGTAATTATTCCCAAAATAAAAAAAATACGTTTTATATCTTAAGTTGTAACCCTTCGAAAGTAATTTACCCAAACCCCTTAGACTGTCGACTAATCCGTCCACCGCCGCCGCGAAGGTGAGATTTCCCAAGGCTAACGCACCTCTTTACGCGCTTGTTTTTTTGGGCGCCATAAGGACGAAAATTTGAGCTTTAATTGGGTTGGGAAGGTTTCCTACCCCTCTTTTTAATTTAAATTAGGAAATTTTAGATTTAAGCGGTGTTTCCAATTAATTTAAAATTTTACTTTGGTTTTTTTAATAAAATAGCTTTTATAATGCCGGACGTGTTTCTGCAACACTGCGCTTGGTAAAACCCGTCTTGGGCCAAATTTTGACTT